>JAEOAD010000026.1:12110000-12380000 GCA_036365145.1 Orientallactaga sibirica
TCCTAGATTGCTTGTGTCCCTAGATACTGAACAGGAGAAAACATAAACCCTCTCTGAAGAATAATATTCTCATTCCCCAAATCAAGTATTCTAAGTAATTTTCTTTTTTATTATTGTTTGTGTGGATATGTGTGTAGGGGAGAGGGCATGTGCCCATGTGTCAGAGAATGATCTTGGGTGTCATTCCTTAGGAATACTGTCCACCTTTTATGAGATAAAGTCGCTCATTGGCTTGGCACTCGCCAACCAGGCTTGACCGGCTGGTGTGAGCCCCTGGCATCTACCTTCTCTGCTTCCCCAGTGCTGGGATTACAGGGGACCTCAGTAGCCAGCATATTTTTTCTTTTATGTTAGTTCGGGGGATCAAACTCAATTTCATCCTTGCACAGCATGCACTTTACTGCCTGAGTTATCTCCTAGTCCATCTTAAGTAATTTTCTAATAAAAGTAAATACATTATGGGTGAAAAAGTGAATGACTTACAGGTTATGGTGCTTGTTTGCAAGCCTGATGGCCCACGTTTGAATCCCCTTCTCTCTCAAATAAATAAAAATATTTTTAAATTTTATTTATAATTATTTGCAAGCAGGGAGAGAAAGAGAGAGAGAGAGAGAATGGGCACACCAGGACCTCTTGCCCCTGCAAACAAACTCCAGATGCATACACCCCTTTGTGCATCTGGCTTTATGTGGGTACTGGGAATTCAAACCTGCTATTATCAGGTTTGCAAGCAAGTACCTTAACTGCTAAGCCATCTCTTAGTGTGTGCTCTCTCTCTCTCTCAATCTCTCTCTGTATATATATATATATACATACATACATACATACATACATACATACATACATACATATAGATATGTATTAATTATATATCATTTAATAAATAAATAAATAAATAAATAAATAAATAAATAAATAAATAAATAAATGAAGGCTTTCCAGGGCTGGGAAGATGGCTCAGCAGTTAAAGGTAACTGCCTACAAAGCCTGATATCCTGGGTTTGATTCCCTTTATAAAGCCAGATACACAGAGTGGTGCATGTGTCTGGAGTTTGTTTGTAATGATAGGAGGCCTTGGTATCTGTCTCTCTCAAATAAGTAAAAATATTTTAAAATTAAAAATTTCTTTTAGGGCTGGGAAGATAGCAGTTAAGGCACTTGCCTGAGAATCTTAAGGATCCAAGTTCAATTCCCTAGCACCCACATAAGCTAGCTACACAGGGTAGTGCAGGCATCTGGAGTTTGTCTGCAGGGCTGGAAGCTCTGGCATACCCATTCTCTCTATCTGCCTCTTCCTTTCTCTCTCTCTCTCTCCCCCCTCAAATAAATAAACAAATAAAATAAGATAATTTAAAAAATATTTTAATTTATTTATTTGACAAAGAAAGAGGGAGAGAGAGAATGGACATGCCAGGGCCTCCAGCCACTGCAAATGAACTCCAAACACATGCACCCCCTTGTGCATCTGGCTTACCTGGGTCTTGGGGAATCGAACCTGGGTCCTTTGGTTTTGTAGGCAAATGCCTTAACCACTAAGCAATCCCTCCAGCCCTAAAATAAAATAATTTTTAAAAACTAAAAAAAAAAAAAAAAAAAAAAAAAAAAAAAAGGCTTTCCAGGGCTGGAGAGAAGGCTTAGTGGTTAAAAGGTGCTTGCTTGCAAAGCCTTCAGGTCAGGGTACAATTCCCCAGTGCCCACATAAAGCCAGATACACAAAGTGGCACATGCACTGGGAGCTTGTTTGCAGTGGGAAGAGGCCCTGGTATGCCCATTGTCTCTCTCTGCCTGAAAATAAAAAAAAAAAAAAAAAGTCTTCTAAGGTCAGTCCCCTCCCACTCGTTTACCCTCCTGTAACTAGATCTCTTTATCCTTGTTCTCTTCTCCTAGGCACAGCCTCCTTCCCTCCTTCTCTCTCTCCTTTCTTTGTTTTTTTTTTTTGAAGTAGGGTTTCAATCTAGCCCAGGCTGACCTGGAATTCACTATGTAGTCTCAGGGTGGCGGAGAGCCATCTACTTCTGCCTGCCGCTGGAATTAAAGGCGTGCGCCACCACTCTGGCTTCTTCCCATGTTTCTATAGGACTAATGTTTTCTTGTCTTTTTATACTCATCTGGAGCAGTGACTGTTTCCTCCATGAAAATTCAAAATACTACTGAAAGAAATGGAAGAGGACGGACACACACACACACACACACACACACACTTTAAAAAGCAAAAGGAAAAACCTTGCACACTGTTGATGGGATGTAAACAAGTTCAACAATTACAGGAAGCAGTATGGAGGTTCCTCAAAAATGTGGACATAGCCGGGTGTGGTGGCACAAGTCTTTAATCCCAGCATTTGGAAGGCAGAGATAGGAGGATTGCCATGAGTTCGACGCCACCCTGAGATTACGTAGTGAATTCCAGGTCAGATGGGGCTAGAGTGAGACCGCACCTTGAAAAACAAACAAACAAACAAACAAACAAACAAAAAAGTGGACATAGAACTAACACACCAACAATCCCGCTGCTGGGTATATACTGAAAAGAGCTGAGATCAGTATGACACAGACATCTGCACTCATGTGACTATTGTAGCACTGTTCAGTTGTTCATAATGGCTATGATATGGAACCAACCTGGGCATCCACCAATAGATAAACAGGTAAAGAGAATACGGTATGCATAGCATGCATGTAATACTGCTTTTGATCCCAGCACCTCAAAACAACTCAAAACAAAAAAGAAAATTGGTATGTATACACTGTGTGGTATTACTCAGCTGTCAAAAAATAAAATTCTGACATCAGTAGCAATACTGATACAACTGAAGTATATTAAATAAAGTAAGCCAGGCACAGAAAGACCAGTGTAGGCCAGTGTGGTGGTGCAAGCCTTTAATCCCAGCACTCGGGAAACAGAGGTAGGAGGATCATCGTGGGTTCGAGGCCACCCTGAGACTACATAGTGAATTCCAGGTCAGCTTAGGCTAGAATGAGACCCTATCTCAAAAAACAAAACAAAAACATGCTGGGCGTGGTGGCGCATGCCTTTAATCCCAGCACGTGGGAGGCAGAGGTAGGAGGATCGCTGTGAGTCCGAGACTACATAGTTAATTCTAGGTCAGCCTGGACCAGAGTGAAATCCTACCTCGAAAAACCACCCCCTCCAAAAAAAAAAAAAAACCAACTAAACAAACAAACAAACAAAAGGGTGTAGCTCAGTTGGTAGAATGCTTGCCTATTATGCATAAAGCCTGGGTTCAATTCCCCAGCACTGCACATAGTAGCACATGTCTGTAATCCCAGTACTTGGGAGGTGGAGGCAGAGGGGAGTAAGAAGTTCAAGTTCATCCTTGCATATATCCCAAGTTCAGGGCCAGCCTGAGATCCTATCTGAAAGGAAGGAAGAAAGGAAGAAAGAAAAAAGAAAAGGGAGGGCGCAAAGGAAGGGAGGGAAAGAGAGAGAGAAAGCAAGCAAGCAAGCTAGCAAGCAGGCAGGCAGGCTGGAGAGATGGCTTAATGGTCAAGGCACTTGCCCATGAAGCTTAAGGACCCAAATTCTGTTCCCCAGTACCCATGTAAAGCCAGATGCACATAGTGGTGCATATGTCTGGAGTTCCTCTGGAGTTCCTTTGCAGTGGCTAGAGGCCCTGGAATGCCCATTCTATCTACCTCTCTCCCTCTTTCAAATAAATAAATAAAATAGTTTAAATATATATATAAGTTTTTCTTCTCTACTACTTACAGTACTGTGTAACCTCAGAAAATCTGCTTAACTCTCTGTGTGCCTGATAAAAGAGGAAGAGGTAGAGTCTCATAAGACTGTGCAAATCAAAGACTATATGGGAAGTGCTTAACACGGTGTCTGGTACACAGAAAAAGCACGGTGTGTACTAGCTGCTGTTATTGTTGTCATTGTCTCCATCCCGGAGAACACAGGCAAGTTTAATGGGTTGAATGTAAACGTGGGAAGATCTTACAGAGCTTGAAGAAAGAGCCTAAGAAAATGTGGCTGGGGCCTGATGGAGGAAGGCAAGTGCTATAGCCCCGACTGAGGCTGAGGCAGGGCTTCAGGGAATTTAGGCATGCGCTTTCACCCGTGAATGGTGGACTGTCCTAACAGAGGAACCCTGAAATGTCTAGAGGGTCGTGGGAGAAGTGGGCCATGCCACAGTGCCCAGGACATGTCCACCCTGGAATGTGTTCCTGTTCCCTCAGGGTTAAAAATACTGAGTACCGTGGACTCCCTGCAATGAACTGTTTGAGCTTTCCACGGGGATGCTTGGGAAGCTTTCACTGGAAACAGGAAGGCTGGAAGTGAATGCCATTCTAGAGTGACAGGAATGGGCTGGGGTCCACACAGGAGGCCTTCACTGGAAGACAAATTATATAACAGGGACACATTCAGGATGTCCTCAGAAAACAAGAGTCATGTCTAATCCTAAGAAGAAAAGAAAACTTTAGTATCTTTATTTTAAAAATTTTATTCTATTTTTTTGGTTTTTTGAGGTAGGGTCTCACTCTGGCTCAGGCTGATCTGGAATTCACTATGTAGTCTCAGGGTGGCCTTGAACTCACAGCGATCCTCCTACCTCTGCCTCCCCAGTGCTGGTATTAAAGGCGTGCGCTACCACGCCTGGCTCAACTTACGATTTTTTCACCAAAGTATTATACTCCATGGTATGGATACCTTTTGGGATGTTTCCTCCTAAAATTCTCATGATTTTTTTTTCTTTTGGGTGACACTGGAATTGAACCCAGGGCCTTACACATACATGGTAAGGCAAGTCCTCTACCTCTAAGCCCAGTCCTAGTCTTTGTTATTATTTTAAAATTTTTATTTATTTTTTGAGAGCAAGCAAGAGAGAATGTGTGTGCCTGGCCTTTAGCCACTGCAAACCAACTCCAGATGCATGCGCCACCTTGGGCATCTGGCTTACGTTATATGGGTCCTGGGAAATCAAACCTGGGTCCTTTAGCTTTGCAGGCAAGCACCTTAACTACTAAACCATTTCTCCAGCCCTAGGACTAATGTTTTCTTGTCTTTTTATACTCATCTGGAGCAGTGACTGTTTCCTCCATGAAAATTCAAAATACTACTGAAAGAAATGGAAGAGGACGGACACACACACACACACACACACACACACTTTTAAAAGCAAAAGGAAAAACCTTGCACACTGTTGATGGGATGTAAACAAGTTCAACAATTACAGGAAGCAGTATGGAGGTTCCTCAAAAATGTGGACATAGCCGGGTGTGGTGGCACAAGTCTTTAATCCCAGCATTTGGAAGGCAGAGATAGGAGGATTGCCATGAGTTCGACGCCACCCTGAGATTACGTAGTGAATTCCAGGTCAGATGGGGCTAGAGTGAGACCGCACCTTGAAAAACAAACAAACAAACAAACAAACAAAAAAGTGGACATAGAACTAACACACCAACAATCCCGCTGCTGGGTATATACTGAAAAGAGCTGAGATCAGTATGACACAGACATCTGCACTCATGTGACTATTGTAGCACTGTTCAGTTGTTCATAATGGCTATGATATGGAACCAACCTGGGCATCCACCAATAGATAAACAGGTAAAGAGAATACGGTATGCATAGCATGCATGTAATACTGCTTTTGATCCCAGCACCTCAAAACAACTCAAAACAAAAAGAAAATTGGTATGTATACACTGTGTGGTATTACTCAGCTGTCAAAAATAAAATTCTGACATCAGTAGCAATACTGATACAACTGAAGTATATTAAATAAAGTAAGCCAGGCACAGAAAGACCAGTGTAGGCCAGTGTGGTGGTGCAAGCCTTTAATCCCAGCACTCGGGAAACAGAGGTAGGAGGATCATCGTGGGTTCGAGGCCACCCTGAGACTACATAGTGAATTCCAGGTCAGCTTAGGCTAGAATGAGACCCTATCTCAAAAACAAAACAAAAACATGCTGGGCGTGGTGGCGCATGCCTTTAATCCCAGCACGTGGGAGGCAGAGGTAGGAGGATCGCTGTGAGTCCGAGACTACATAGTTAATTCTAGGTCAGCCTGGACCAGAGTGAAATCCTACAAAAACCACCCTCCAAAAAAAAAAAAAAAAAAACCAAACAAACAAACAAACAAACAAACAAAAAGGGTGTAGCTCAGTTGGTAGAATGCTTGCCTATTATGCATAAAGCCTGGGTTCAATTCCCCAGCACTGCACATAGTAGCACATGTCTGTAATCCCAGTACTTGGGAGGTGGAGGCAGAGGGGAGTAAGAAGTTCAAGTTCATCCTTGCATATATCCCAAGTTCAGGCCAGCCTGAGATCCTATCTGAAAGGAAGGAAGAAAGGAAGAAAGAAAAAGAAAAGGGAGGGGCAAAGGAAGGGAGGGAAAGAGAGAGAGAAAGCAAGCAAGCAAGCTAGCAAGCAGGCAGGCAGGCTGGAGAGATGGCTTAATGGTCAAGGCACTTGCCCATGAAGCTTAAGGACCCAAATTCTGTTCCCCAGTACCCATGTAAAGCCAGATGCACATAGTGGTGCATATGTCTGGAGTTCCTCTGGAGTTCCTTTGCAGTGGCTAGAGGCCCTGGAATGCCCATTCTATCTACCTCTCTCCCTCTTTCAAATAAATAAATAAAATAGTTTAAATATATATATAAGTTTTTCTTCTCTACTACTTACAGTACTGTGTAACCTCAGAAAATCTGCTTAACTCTCTGTGTGCCTGATAAAAGAGGAAGAGGTAGAGTCTCATAAGACTGTGCAAATCAAAGACTATATGGGAAGTGCTTAACACGGTGTCTGGTACACAGAAAGCACGGTGTGTACTAGCTGCTGTTATTGTTGTCATTGTCTCCATCCCGGAGAACACAGGCAAGTTTAATGGGTTGAATGTAAACGTGGGAAGATCTTACAGAGCTTGAAGAAAGAGCCTAAGAAAATGTGGCTGGGGCCTGATGGAGGAAGGCAAGTGCTATAGCCCCGACTGAGGCTGAGGCAGGGCTTCAGGGAATTTAGGCATGCGCTTTCACCCGTGAATGGTGGACTGTCCTAACAGAGGAACCCTGAAATGTCTAGAGGGTCGTGGGAGAAGTGGGCCATGCCACAGTGCCCAGGACATGTCCACCCTGGAATGTGTTCCTGTTCCCTCAGGGTTAAAAATACTGAGTACCGTGGACTCCCTGCAATGAACTGTTTGAGCTTTCCACGGGGATGCTTGGGAAGCTTTCACTGGAAACAGGAAGGCTGGAAGTGAATGCCATTCTAGAGTGACAGGAATGGGCTGGGGTCCACACAGGGAGGCCTTCACTGGAAGACAAATTATATAACAGGGACACATTCAGGATGTCCTCAGAAAACAAGAGTCATGTCTAATCCTAAGAAGAAAAGAAAACTTTAGTATCTTTATTTTAAAAATTTTATTCTATTTTTTTGGTTTTTTGAGGTAGGGTCTCACTCTGGCTCAGGCTGATCTGGAATTCACTATGTAGTCTCAGGGTGGCCTTGAACTCACAGCGATCCTCCTACCTCTGCCTCCCCAGTGCTGGTATTAAAGGCGTGCGCTACCACGCCTGGCTCAACTTACGATTTTTTTCACCAAAGTATTATACTCCATGGTATGGATACCTTTTGGGATGTTTCCTCCTAAAATTCTCATGATTTTTTTTTCTTTTGGGTGACACTGGAATTGAACCCAGGGCCTTACACATACATGGTAAGGCAAGTCCTCTACCTCTAAGCCCAGTCCTAGTCTTTGTTATTATTTTAAAATTTTTATTTATTTTTTGAGAGCAAGCAAGAGAGAATGTGTGTGCCTGGCCTTTAGCCACTGCAAACCAACTCCAGATGCATGCGCCACCTTGGGCATCTGGCTTACGTTATATGGGTCCTGGGAAATCAAACCTGGGTCCTTTAGCTTTGCAGGCAAGCACCTTAACTACTAAACCATTTCTCCAGCCCTAGCCTTTGCTATTATTATTTTTTTGGTTTTTCGAGGTAGGGTCTCCTTCTAGCCCAGGCTGACCTGGAATTCACTATGTAATCTCAGGGTGGCCTTGAACTCACAGAGATCCTCCTACCTCTGCCTCCCAAGTGCTGGGATTAAAGGTGTGCTCTACCACACCTAGCTCTTTGTTATTTAAATTTTTTAAAAAATTTTTATTTATTTATTTGCAAGCAGAGAGATAGTAGAGAGGCAGAGAGAGAATGGGCATACCAGGGCCTTCAGCCACTGCAAACGAACTCCAGATGCATGTACCCCTTGAGCATCTGGCTTACATGGGTCCTGGAGAATTGAACCAAGATCCTTTGGCTTCACAGGCAAACCCCTTAACCATTAAGCCATTTCTCCAGCCCTAGTCTTTGTTATTTTGAGACAGGGTCTTAGACTTACTAAGCTACTCAGGCTGCCCTGAGCTCAGTTTGTAGCCCAGGCAGACCCTGAGCTCACAATCCTCCTGCTGTAGCTTCCCAAGTAGCTAGGACTATAGACCAGGACTTCACGCGATAAATTCTTAACCTTAGGAGCCCACTTCAGAGATGACTTCCAGGTGACCTCTCTGCAGCACACACCAGACACTCTTGCTCATTTGTCTACTTGTCTGTCTTCTCAGACTATAAAGCACATACGTGTAGGAATTATATATCCAATTTATCTTTGCTTCTTGAATCAAGAGTAGGGCACACAGTAGGTGCTCAATGCTTATTGTATAAGATAAAACCTGAACACCTTAAATGAGTCCTTTCTGTGACCGTCAACTGCGACTTCAGAAAATAGAAGAAGGATTAAGCTGAGCTCCAGGAGTGCCCCCTGAGCAAGGTTCCAGCAGTATCACCAGGGAATTAATGAGCTAATTCCCTTTGACTTAAATGGCCCATCCTTGGTCCAGGGCGCCATTTCTCCCATAGGTCAGCACAAGGCTCAAGCAGATTTTCTCAGGCTTTGATGTCAATTACCCATGACTGATCCGTGGATTTGCTGCCTGGCGCTCCTATCTCCATCCCCACCCGGCTTTTGCATGTGGCATCTTAATACTCAGAACCAACAACTTAAAACTCACTAAAGCATTTTTTTAAGAAGGTCATTATAATTTGATAGGAGATGGAGCTGAAAAAAAAATTAGGTGGGGGTGGGGAGAAGGGGTCAAGCTAGGAAAGAAAGCCAGGGCCTCACACATGGTGGGAAAGCATTATACCATTGAGCTATATGCTCAGTCCTTGTTTTCTTTTTCGAGGGAGGGTCTCACTCTAGTCCAGGCTGACCTGGAATTCACTCTGTAGTCTCAGGCTGGCCTCGAATTCATGGCAATCCTCCTACCTCTGCCACTCAAGTGCTGAGATTAAAGGTGTGTGCCACCACACCTGGCTTCCTTGTTTTTTTTTTTAAATATTTTATGTTTATTTATTTATGAGAGAGAGAAAGAGAGAAAGAAAGAAAGAAAGAAGAAAGAAAGACGGATAGGTAGATAAAAAGGGCATGGCAGGGCCTTTGGCCACTACAAAAGAACTCCAGACATGTGTGCATCTGGCTTATGTGGGTACTGGGGAATTGAACCTTGGTCCTTAGGCTTTGCAGGCAAGTGCCTTAACTGCTAAGCCATCTCTCCAGCCCCACGTCTTTTTTTTTTTTTTTTTTTTTTTTTTTTTTTTTGGAGAGAGTTTTACTATATTGTCTGTCCAAGCTGGCCTTAAAATCCTGGGCTCAGGTGATCCTCTGCCTCAGCTGCCCAAGTACCTGAGAACGAAGGTGCACAATAATGTGTCCAGTTTGATCTATCTATCTAAATATATGTGTGTTTGTTTTTGGAGGTAGGGCCTCACTCTGGCCCAGGCTGACCTGGAATCCACTATGTAGTCTCAGGCTGGCCTCGAACTCATGATGATGCACCTACCTCTGCCTCCTGAGTTCCGGGACTAAAGGCATGCACCACCATGCTTTCTCTCTCTCTTCTTTCCCTCCCTCCCTCCCTCCCTTCTTCTTCTTCTTCTTCTTTTTTTTTTTTTTTTTTTGGTTTTTCAAGATAGGGTCTCACTCTACCCTAGGCTGACCTGGAATTCAGTATGTAGTTTCAGGGTGGCCTTGAACTCATGGCAATCCTCCTACCTCTGCCTCCTGAGTTCTGGGACTAAAGGCGTGCACCACCACTTTCTTTCTTTCTTCCTCCCTCCCTCCCTTCCCTCCCTCCTTTTTTTTTTTTTTTTTTCGAGGTAGGGTCTCACTCTGGCCCAGGCTGACCTGGAATTCACTATGTAGTCTCAGGGTGGCCTTGAACTCAGGGTGATCCTCCTACCTCTGCCTCCCGAGTGCTGGGATTAAAGGTGTGCGCCACCACGCCTGGCTCAATGTTGACTTTTCTCATACTAACAGCAAAGCTCATGTTCTGCTAGACTGGGTTGAACACAACAAACTGAAGAAATGGAAAAGAACAAATATTTATTGACATTTTCTATGTCCAAGCAACACTCTATGTAATAGTTATTTCATTGACCTTAACAACGCTATGGGATAAACACCATCCATCCCATTGAAAGATAAAGAAATGAGGCACACACTTTTAATCCCAGCACTCTGGAGGCTGAGGTAAGAGGATCACAACGAGTTCCAGGTCAGCCTGGGCTAGAGTGAAGTAAGACACTGCTTCAAGAGAAAGAACGTAACAAGCCGGGCATGGTAGCGCATGTCTGTAATCCCAGCACTCAGGAGGCTGAGGTAGGAGGATTGCCGTGAGTTTGAGGTCAGTCTGAGACAATGGAGTAAGGAGGGGAGGGGAGGAAGGGAAAGGAGAGAGGAAGGAAGGAAGGCTACATACAGTAAGACACATTTTTTTTTTTTTTTTTTTTTTGGTTTTTCGAGGTAGGGTCTCACTCTGGTCCAGGCTGACCAGGAATTCACTATGTAGTCTCAGGGTGGCCTTGAACTCATGCAATCCTCCTACCTCTGCCTCCCAAGAATGATAAAATGCTTTGGCCCAAGAGTTTAGTTAAGCTTGAGTTTAAGTATGGTTTTTTAAAAAAAATCTATCCTAATTCACAGATTATGGAATGAAACTTGGCAGCAAAATCATTATAACTGACCAAACCTATCTACTCAAAAGTTGATAGTTTCCCTGGCTTGGATCAAGTTGTATTAGAGAGTCTCTTTATCTTGGGCAGACATGGTCTTAAGATGGTAGGTATGTCCATCTTTTTTTTTTTCAAGGTAAGGTTTCACTCTAGTCCAGGCTGACCGGGAACTCACTCTGTAGCTCTAGGCTGGCCTTGAACCCACAGCGATATCCTCCTGTCTCTATCTCCCGAGTGCTGGGATTAAAGGCATGCCCCATTTAGCCTGGCTTGATGAATCTCTTAAATCAAGTCAGTATGTATTAGAGTGCTGGGATTAAAGGCATGCACCACCACGCCTGGCTAAGACACATAAATTTTTAACTAGCAATGACGGAGCACAATTCCAATGCAGATCTGATCCCAAAGCCCATGATGATGATGCTACTGCACGATAATGACTGAATAGGCAATGACTGACCTTTGGAGAGGTGCAGAAGCAAAACAGACATCAGACTGGCTCTTCTTTCTGCATGCTTTGAGATCTTTTGTAATTTTTTTTGTTTGGTTTTTTAAGGTAGGGTTTCACTCTAGCCCAGGCTGACCTGGAATTCACTATGTAGTCTCAGGGTGGCCTCGACCTGATGTCCTTTGAAGCCAAGTTCCTCTGTCCAACAGCTACTCAACAACACATGTGCTTGGCCATATGTGGCATGCTCAAAACCTGAACTTCTGACTCTGAGACCTCCACTCAAACATGTTCCTCTGCAAGTCTTCCTTCTTGATGTACAGTCACTCTATTTTTAGTAGTTTTTAGGCCCTTAACAGAAGTTACCTCCACACCCCCTACATCCAAACATCTACAAATCCTGGCAGTGCAGTCTTTTAGAACTTTCCTTCCCAGGTCTATAAGAGTGAGAGGAGCTGGTATTTATCAAGCTGTTATAAGGTGTGGTCTAAGTGCAAGGATGTAAGTATCTACTAAAATAAACAGGCAGCATCCTTCTCTCTGGCCCAGTCTCCTACTTGTCTGGATTACTAGCCTAGACCACTGGTGTGTGACCCTCTAGCCAGTCTCTCTCTGTCACCCTTGCTCTCCTTATTCTCCATGCCATGGAGCACCTTCTAAAAACTAACTCACATCAGGTCATGTCACCGTTCTGAGCCTTCTAGAAGCTTGCCATTTCACAAAGGAAAAATATGAAGGTCTCTATTATGGCTTATTTTGCAAGACTCTTCTCCCACCCAAACCTCGCCTTTGACCTCTGTGTGTACCACATTCTTTCTGTCCCACTCACACCAAACTTTATTGTCCTGGGCCCTATGGACACTCTTCCACCAGGATCTGTATATTAGACTGCCCTCTGCTTGGAGCACTCTTCCCCATTCCCTCATTTTATTCAGGGTACTCCTCAAATGTCATCTTATCAGAGAAAGGCCTCCTTTGTTCACTACTATGGGCCCCCCAAAAGTTTCTATGTTGGAAAGTTATTCCCCAAATTCATATGTGTATGGTATTTGGAAGTGGGACTTCTGGGAGGTAAACAGGATTAGTTAGGATGAGTTTATGAGTGTGGGGCTCCAGGCTGGTATTTACTGCCTTTACAAGACGAAGAAAGGGGCTGGAGAGATGGCTTAGTGGTTGAGGCGCACGCCTGTGAAGCCTAAGGACCCCTGTTTGATTCTCCAGGTCCCACGTTAGCCAGATGCACATGGTGGTGCATGTGTCCGGAGTTTGTTTGCAGTGGATGGAGGCCCTGGTGTGCCCATTCTCATTCTCTCTGTCTGTCTGTCTGCAATAAATAAATAAAAATAAATCTTTAAAAAAATTAAAAAAAGAGGTAGAGAGATTTGAGCTAGCGCACTTGCCCTGCCCTCTGCCATGCCAGGATGCAGCAAGGCGGCTCTTGTCAGATGTCAAGCAGATGCTGACACTTCTCTTGGACTTCCAAGGCTCCAGAACCAACAGCCAAATCAAATTCTGTTCTTTATGAATCTGTTATAGCAACAGGGAATGCACTAAGAAGTCGGTGGTGCCCTTCCCGGTGTCTATCTCTTTTCCTTTAATATTTCTCTGTGCCACTCATCACACCTGATACAGTTTTGTTTGGTGGGGAGCACAGCTTCAAGTTCTCCATGTAGCCAAATAACCTTGAATTTCTGATCTTGCTGCCTCCACCTCTTGAGTTCTGGGATTATAGGCATGCACCACCATGCCCAAAATATATATATATATGATGCCCAGGGCTTTGTCCATGCTAGGCCAGCACTCTACCAACGGAGTGACCTCTCTGGCCCTAGTTTTTTTTGTTAATTATGTGCATATCTACAGGTGTGTGTGGATGAGCATGTGTGTGCCACATGCACATGTGGAAGTCTGAGGACAACCTTGTGACCTTGTGTCTAGCTTTAGGTTGGCACTGGGTAGTTGAACTTGGGCCAGCAGGTCTGCACGTAAGCGCCTTTAACTGCTGAACCAGTTCCCCAGCCCTACACAGTTCTTTTTTAATTGAGTTGCTGCCTTTCTCTCTGCCCTTGGTGTAAGTTCCTAAAGGTCAGGGCCTTTGTTTTGTTTGCTTGGCATAATTCCAGGACTCAGAACTGTGCCAAGTGCAAGTTGACAAATTTATTGAACACAGGAAAAACAGGTATATGAACTTACTTTCAACTTAGGGTTGTCTATGACAGGAAAAAAAAAAAACCAAAGCATAAAATCCCCATGTTACATAATGTATTCAGTTTTCAGCAGGAAAAAAAAACCCTTAAATATTACATTTTTTCAAGATTTTGTTTATTTGAGAGAAAGAGAAAATATATGACAAGAATGGGCATGCCAGGGCCTCCTGCTGCTGCAAATGAACTCCTTGTGCATCTGGCTTTAAGTGGGTACTTGGGAATTAAACCCCGGCCATCAGGCTTTGCAAGCAAATGCCTTTAACCACTGAGCAATCTTCCAGGCCCCTAAACATTAAAATTATATCTTTATGCCCATCAACTGATAACTGATAATGAAGATATGGTATATTTATACAATGGAGTTTTATTCAGCTGTAAATAAAAAGGAACATTTCAGGGAAACAGATCTGGAAAAAATACTGAGATAACCCAGGTTCATAAAGTCAAATGCTGCATATTCTCTCATATGTGGATCCTAGCATCAAATGTTTAGATTTGTATATGAGTTGGAGTAAAAGTCACTAGCAGAAGCCAGGAAGCTAGAAAAGGGCCATGAAGGAGGGATGAAAGGAAAAGCACAGTAGATATGTAAGTAGAGGGCAGAATACTGGGGGTGAAATGAGCTAAGATGTGAGCCAGGTGTGGTAGTGCACACCTTTAATCCCAGCACTTGGGAGGCAGAGAGGTAGGAGGATCACCGTGAGTTCAAGGCCACCCTAAGACTACAGAATGAATTCCAGGTCAGTCTGGACTAGAATGAAACCCTACCTCGGAAAACCAAAAACAACAACAAAAAACTCAAGATGTTATGAATAAGCCACACGGAAGCCTACTTCTTCACTAGCTAGATAATATGTATGTTAACAAAGAGAGCTTGGGGCTGGAGAAAAGCTTAGCAGTTAAGTTGCTTACTTGCAAAGCCAAAAGACCTAGGTTCGATTCCCTAGGACCCACGTAAGCCAGATGCACAAGATGGCACATCCATTTGGAATTCATTTGCAGCAGGTAGAGGCCCTGGTGCGCCCATTCTCTCTCTCTCTCTCTCTCTCTCTCTGCTTCTCTTTCTCTCAAATAAATAAATAAATAAAATATATTAAAAAATAAATTTATTGGGCTGGGAAATGGCTTAGCAGATAAGGCGTTTGTTTGTGAGGCCAAAGGACCCTTGTTCAATTCCCCAGGACCCACATAAGCCAGATGCACAAGGGGGTGCATGCATCTGGAGTTTGTTTGCAGTGGCTAGAGGCCCTGGTGCACCCATTCTCTCTTTCTACCTATCTCCCTCTTCCTCTCTCTCACTCAAATAAATAAAACATTTATAAATAAATAAATACATTTCTTAAACAAAAGAGAGAGCTTGCTGGGTGTGATGCTCATGCCTTTAATGCCAGCACTTGGGAGGCAGAGGTAGGAGGAGGACTGCCATGAGTTTGAGGCTACCCTGAGACTACATAGTAAATTCCAGACTACATAGTGAATAGCCTGGGCTAGAGAGTAAGACCCTACCTTGAAAAACAATGAAAGAAGAAAGAAAGAGAGAGAGAGAGACTTTGAACAGAAGCACTCTATAGGGGTGGATCATGCTGTGCCCAGAAGCCATAGATTGTTACAAGAAAATTTCAGTGCTAGGGGTGGGGTACCTTCCAGTGAGTTATTTATTGGTCAGGGAAGCCCCTGATTCCCAAAACATTACAGGCTATTGCCAAGGCTCTTGGTTATCCACCAGAACTGTCTGGTAAGATACTACTGCTGGAGATAACACAAGCTGGGGCTGCAGGACACCGAGAAATCACGCTGGAGCTGAGCTGGAAACCTCCTGTTGACTAGCTGTCAGAAGGCTGGAGATAGTTATGCACCTATTGGGGAAGAAAAGTCACTAGTGGTTTTAACCAGCAGTGGACCCTGCGTGGCTGGCCAGCCAGGCGAAATGTACCAACTGGTACAATGGTGGCATGTCTGTTACAGGGGAAATCGACTTCTCTCTGATTGCATTTGAGGCCTGATCCAAGAAGGAATTCATGCCTGGCACCAAAATCTAACCAAAAGCCTTTGGCTGGGGAGATCATAATCCCTAGAGGAGTAACCACTACTGTTATCTGGCTAAATGGATATATAAGGCCCATGAAACTGCTTTCTAAATACTTATGCTTATGTCCATATAGTAATGCTATTCTCACTTTTGGTTAGAGAAGCTTCTCTATTGAGATGGTGGTGAATACTAAGGAAATCTCAACACTTATGAAAGTGCTGAGAAGAAGGGATGGTGGAATGTTCAGCAGTGAGACATCTCTACCACACCCTTCAAAGCTCAGGAACCACTTCGAAGACGTGGCAGAAAGAATGTACTAGCCAAAGGTAGGGAAGGAGTTCTTTGCAATACTGTATTCTAGACTCAAAGTGGCCATGGCACTCATGACCTCACAGTGGCTGATGCCACCTACACACAAGACCTGTAGAACAGGAGGGGGGAAATGATGACATCAAAATAAGAAAGACTACTTGGAAAAAAGAGATTCAGTGGAGGAGGGATTCTGGAAGGGGAAAAGGGAGGGTGGTGGATCATGGTATATTGTCTATATGTATAGAGGTTGTCAATAAAAAAACTTTTAAAAAGTTATCAGGCTGAGGCGATGGCTTTCCAGTTAAAGGTGATTGCTTGTAAATCCTGCTGGCCAGGGTTCAATCTTTTAGTACCTACATAAAGCCTGATGTACAAATTGGTACATGCATCTGAATTCATTTGCAGCAGCAAGAGGCCCTGGCATGGCCATGCTCACTCTCTCTCTCTACTTGCAAACAATAAATAAATCTTAAAAAAATATCTTTAAGCTGAGCATGGTGGTGCACGCCTTTACTCCCAGCACTTGGGAGGCAGAAGTAGGAGGACCGCCACGAGTTTGAGGCCACCCTGAGACTACATAGTGAATTCCAGGTCAGCCTGGGCTAGAGTGAGATCTCAAAAAACTAAACACTAAAAACTGAAAAAAAAAAAAAAAAAAACCTTTAAAAATTATGTTTAAATTTTCCCTATAATTTGAGTAAGATGGACCAGAGAGTATTCCATTCTTTATCTGCCCCTAATTATTTATAAACTCTCACAAAACTCTTTACAAATTAGTTTTAAAACTTTTTATCCTATTATTTGTTATGTCTATTTGGTATAAACTAATCAATATCCAAGCATAATGCTACTTCCTTACAGAAAGAAAAAAATCCACGGCAAGATCGTTTTTCTTCAAAGGATTTCCTACCAAATGTTCAAACATGGAAATGGGAGAAAGAAGAGTTTAGATACTGCAGCTAAAGAGACTGGTGATCTCCCAGTGGGTCACTCTACCAGTAAAATGGGGCATTTATTGATGAAAATACTTCTCACATCTTGCCTTATAGATTATGCATCTGATGGTTGCCATGGAAACAGTAGTACAGCAGACAAGCATTAGCCCCACAAGGTTGTTTTTACGAGGTACCGAATGATTTTCTGTGAAGTCACTGGGGAGGCAACTCATAGTATATGGGGATTAAAGCAACAACGAACACGAGTAGAGCGGTCTAAAAGCAGCAGATGGTGACGCCAAAACTCTTCTAAATCATTCTATCTCTAGTCTATGGACAGCTTGTTAACCCAAGTTCATGTTTCTTTCTTTAAATCCTCTATCATTCATGAAGCTTCAATTCTTGCTTTCATTTCCCAATTCACTTTTTTTTTCCCCCTGAGGCAGGGTGTCACTCGACTCCAGGCTGACCTAGAACTCTCGCTGCTGCCTTAGGCTGGCCTTCAACTCAAGCTGATCCTCCTTCCTTAGCTTCCAGAGTGCTGGGATTGTAGGCATGAGCCACTCTGCCTGGCCTCAACTCACTTTTTTAAAAAATATTTTTATTTATTTATTTGAGGGGGAGAGAGATACAGAAATATGCAGGTAATAGAAGAGAGAAAAAGAGAATGGGCACGCCAGGGCCTCCAGCCACTGCAAACTGAACTCCAGATGTGTGCGCCCCTTGTGCATCTGGCTTGCGTGGGTCCTGGAGAATTGAGACTCGAACTGGGGTCCTCAGGCTTCACAGGCAAGCGTTTTTTAAAAATGGTCTTCACTGGGCTGAAGAGATGGTTCAGAGGTTAAGTGTGCTTCCTGTACAAGCCAAGAGGGCTGCAGATTGCCCGAGTTTGAATCTCCAGAACCCACGTAAATAGTTGGGTGTGCTACACATGCCTGTAACCCCAGTTGTGAAGGGGAATTGTGGAGTGGGGAGGCGATAAGGACCTGGCAAGCTCCAGAGTCGGTACGAGACTGATTCAAACAAAACAGGTGGGAGAGTGACAGAATGGGACATTATTTCATGGCAGGCAAGCACTTAGGATGCCACATGGGTGCACCACAAAAGAAAAAATGGTCTTCACAAAATTTAAGCACCTGGTGATAGATTGCATTTTGCATGGTTTTCTAGATGGAGCTGGATTATCACTTACTGAGTGTACCTTGGCTATCAATGTACTTCATTAAATTCTCTCTCTCTCTCTTTTTTTTCTCTTGCTTTAGCCCATGCCAACCTGGAATTCACTTTGTATTCTCAGGGTGGCCTTGAACTCATGGTGATGCTCCTACCTCTGCCTCCTGAGTGCTGGGATTAAAGGCGTGTGCCACCACGCCTGGGCTTCATTCAATTCTCTTACTAGTGCTTGTGAGACAGGAATTATGGACCCATTATTGAGAAAAACTTGGAAGAGGTCAAGTGACCTTCTTAATAAGTTTAACCCTATAGGTTTGGCAAAGGAAAGGGCACCTCAACTTATCCTATAGTCGACTCTCCAGTATGAAGAAAGCTTGTAATAATCAGTTGAAAAAAAAAAAAAAAAAAGGGGGAATTGAAAGAAAATGAACAGGGCAGGGGAGATGGCTGGGGAGTGAAATACTTGCAGTGAAAGCACGAGGACCTGAATCTGGACCCTTAGCACCCAAGGAAAAAGCCAGGCCTGGTGGCATGCACCTGGAACCCCAGCACTGAGGAGGTGGAGACAGGAGAACCCCGAGGGCTCTCTAGCTAGCTAGGATAGCCCAACTGGTGAGAGCTAGGTTCAGGCAGAGATACTATTTCAAAAAAAAAAAGGGGGGGGGGAGCAACTGAGGAAGATGCTTGATATTGACCTTCGGCCTAAGTGTACCCACACGCATACAAGCGTACATACACGTGCAAAAAATTAATTGAAGCCGGGTGTGGTGGCGCACGCCTTTAATCCCAGCACTCGGGAGGCAGAGGTAGGAGGATCACCGAGAGTTCGAGGCCACCCTGAGACTACATAGTTAATTCCAGGTCAGCCTGGACCAGAGTGAGACCCTACCTTGCAAAACCAAAAAAAAAAAAAAAAAAAAAAAAAAAAATTAATTGAAAAACAAATCAACAATGAAAAGAAACTATATGGGCTGTAAGCATGCAGAAAGTGGAGACAGTTGAAATAGAAATACATCTTACATTTTACATAAATCTGTAATCTGAAGATACTGGCCTGTGGTCATGATCAACTGCGAGATAGGTCGCAAGTCACTGGTTGTTACTGATAAAGTCAGTCCTCTACTTTAACCACCTACGGTCTGATCACCTTTCGGGGCAGTGAGACACTACTGGTCTATGTTGGCATCTCTTCTGATTTCCTGTTTCTCCAAGGAGGGTGTGGGAGCTGGGAGCAGCTTGCTACTTTTGGAAACCACCTAGTGGACTTTTTTTTTTAAGAAAAGAAACCAATAAGCTTTGATGTTGACTTGGTTATTTTCTGAGAAAAATGAAAAGCCAAAAGATGAGTATCTTGCAAGATAACAAGTTCAGTTAGAAAGTAGAAATGCGGCTAGGTGTATGTAGCAGAGCATGCCTTAGTGCCCCTCAGAGCCTGAGAGGCTGAGGAGGAGGACTGCTGGGATGGAGGCCAGCTTGGAGTACAGAGCGAGCTTCAGGACAGCGTGGGTTAGTGAGACCCTGCCTCAAAACAAGCAAGCAAGCAGGCAAGCAAACAAGAGCTGGAGAGATGGCTCAGTGGTTAAAGGTGCTTGCTTGCAATAACTGATGAACTGGGTTCAATTCCCACGTAAAGCCAGATACACAAAGTGGCACATACATCTGGAGTTAGTCTGCAGTGGCACGAGGCCCTGGCACATCCATTCTCTCAACCAATCTTTGTCTCTCTCCATGAAAATAAATAAAAGTATTTAAAAAAACAAACCAAACAAAAATAAAGTAGAAATGCATTGGGGAAACCAGGCTACAAAAAATGTTTTTATGGTTTTAAACAAAGCTATTTCCATGTGACCCTCAACTTCTTAGTAAGAAATAAGAGATTAAAGACATTTCTCATTTTCTCAGCTATTAAATGCAAAATGAAAACCCATTTCCTACTTTTGCCAAGGTGTTAGCAAAATTAGTTAATGTCTGTAAAGGCTTTCAGGTATAAAATGTTGTCTCACTGCTAAGAACTGTTCCACTTAATCTTTTTTTTTTATGAAAAATTTTTTATTGACAACTTCTATACTTACATACAAAAAATGTATGATATTTCCCTCCCCTCCCCCATTCCCCTTTAGAACTCCGTTGTATCTCCTCCCTCTCTCCATTAGTCTCTCTTTTAATTTGATGTCATCATCTTTTTCTTCTATTATATGAGGGTTTTACGAAGGTATTGCTAGGCACTGCAAGGTCATGGATATCGAGGCCAATTTCTGTCTGGGCATCCACTTAATCTTATCTCTGCTTCCTTTTTGTCAGTCAACTTCTGTGTCTATCTGGAATGCCACGATGGAGACTTTTAATGACCTGCAGTCTTATAAGCCTGAACATCCTCAGAAGCCAAGAAGCTTAAAAAGGTAGAAATGAAAATTTGGAGCCTCCAGATGAAGGCTCATTTAAGTGCCAGAATAAATATTTCAAACCAAAAGATCAGTTCCAAATAAGCTGTCAGTTCCTATGTTATCACAGTATGCTATAAATCAAAATGACTATCATTAATAAACCTAACATATAAGAGAAAAGTATAAAACAAAGGCAGCCATTCTAAACATGCAATTGCAATACCAGCCAACACAGATTACTGAATATCTACCACAGGCAAGGCAACAGTATGCCACGACTGAGTAAGACACAGCCCTGCACTCACAGCAGGATGCCAAAGACATCAATGAACAACTCAGGAATCACACTGGATAAAGTCAAAGCAACACCAAAGAGAGGAAGAAGCAGGTAAGTTAAAATAGTCGACAGCTGGAACTCAAGTCCCAAGTGAAGCATGCTGAATCCTTTCATTGCAGTTGACCACGGTGAATTTTTTCTTAACTTTTAAAAATATTTTAAAAGATTTTAAATTTCTTTAAAATTTATTTGTTAGAGACGGGGAGAGTGAGAATGGGCACGCCAGGGCCTCTAGCCACTGCAAACGAACTCCAGACGCATGCGCTACAATGTGCATTTGGCATATATGGGAACTGGAGAATTGACAGGGTCCTTAGGCTTCGCAGGCATGTACCTTAACAGCTAAGCCATCTCTCCAGCCCCACCATGGTGAATTTTAATACATGAGTTCCGTGTGTGACATTCACCAACAGTCAATAGACCACTATTGCCACATAACTAAAAAATGAGCCTTAGGTTACCAGAAAATACATTTCCAGGTGAAATTAACAGGAAAAATAGTGAATGCCTTCCAGTACAAGGAAACCGGTACTCATTCTCTGGCTTATTTCCACCGACTGGCTAACAAACCCGGAGTTTAACTAGAATAATGGCTCACTTGCTAATGGAGTAAGTTCAGAGTTCACTTTCCATGGTTTTATCTTCTGATCCATTAATTTTACTGCTAAGAATTGATCAAAGAAGCAGCCAGAGACTTATGTCCCTACCAATTTCTAAAGTGTCCACCCTACTGATATGTGTGCAAGTATACACGAACATGTAAAATCTATAAACCGTCATTACCAGCAAAACAGATTTTTATTAGTATGCATATAGTGGAATACACCCAGGCAAATGAATTTGCTAAGTTATATGCATCAACATGAATTGTAAAAACCAACGTTGAGCCGGGCGTGGTGGCGCACGCCTTTAATCCCAGCACTCGGGAGGCAGAGGTAGGAGGATCGCCGAGAGTTCGAGGCTACCCTGAGACTACGTAGTTAATTCCAGGTCAGCCTGGGCCAGAGTGAGACCCTACCTCGAAAAACCAAAAAAAAAAAAAAAAAAAAAAAAAAACAACGTTGAGTGAAAGCAGACGTACACAAAGTAATGTGCACTGTGATTTCATTTGTAGAAAATTCCAGAACAGGCAAAACAAAAATGGCATTATTTATGGAGTCTCAGAGCAGGTGAGACTCACTAAAAAGCGAGGAAAAGAATGACTGACATGAACACCTGACAGGGGTCCTTGGGGGCGTGGGGTGGAGAGGACTGTGTTGATGGAGGGGTTTTCCAGGGCAGATAGCACTCTGTTTCCTAGCTAGAGAGGGTACACGGGCATTTACTTCTACTGTAAAATGTTGTTAATATGTATGTTTATGTGCCTTCTGTGTTACACAGTTGTAATAAGGTTTTAAAATTATTTGAGAGAGAGAAACAGAGGGAGGGAATGAGCATACCATGGCCTCCTGCAACAGTAGACAAACTCCAGATGCATGCGCCACTTTGTTCATCTGGCTTTACATGGGTACTGAGGAATTGAACCCAGGCTGTGAGGCTTTGTGAGCAAGTGCCTTTAACTGCTGAGTCATCTCTCTAGACCCTGTAATAAGGGTTTATATTTTCAGGGCTGGAGAGATGGCTTAGCGGTTAAGGCGTTTGCCTGCAAAGCCAAAGGACCCTGATTCAATTCTCCGGGACCCATGTAAGCCAGATTCACAAGGGGACGCATGCATCTGGAGTTCGTTTGCAGTGGCTGGAGGCCCTGGAGCACCCATTCTCTCTCTCTCTGACTTTCTCTCTCTCAAATAAAATAAATAAATAAATAAATAAAATATATTAATTTTTTTTTCAAAAAAAATAAAAAATGAAAAGCTGGGTATGGTGGTGCATGCTTTTAATCTCAGAATTTGGGAGCAGAGGGTAAGAGGATCGCTGTGAGTCTGAGGCCACCCTGAGACTACACAGTGAATTCCAGGTCAGTCTGGGCTCCAGTGAGACCCTACCTTGGAAAACCAAAAACATAAAATAAAAAATAAATTTAAAAAATAGATTTTACCACAAGGGCATGCCTCAGAGGTTCGTTTGCAGTAAGTAGTTTAGTCAGAGTTTAAAAGCATCAACTGCCTTTGATGTGGAATCCCAGTTTAGCTACTACTCACTGTGTGTGCATCTCCGAGACTCATTTCACACCAAAGAAATAGGCGAAGGCTGTATTTCACAGAGGGCTGATACGGGAATAATGAGAGAAAGCGTGACTAGCACAGTACAGGGTACACAGGGAGCATGGTGGTCTGCTGTTCTTATCCTGGAGTGACAGCTACGGAAACAGCACAACTGAAAGAATCTTCTCTGTGCATAGCTGGATGATGCGAAGAGCTATGGGGCAAAGTCCACACAGTGCAGTGTGGTGCAGTGCAGTGTAGTGCAGTCGGGGAGACTAGCCTGATAAAAATTTAATCAAATAAATAGTAAGTGTTAGAGGAAATCGAGACACCGCAGGTAGCAAAGAGACACGTTCCTGCTGGCTTTGAGGAAGCAAACAGCTGTGCTATAAACTGTGCTGCCTCTAGGCGTCCAGGGTGTCAGCCCTACAGTGATAGAAGACTGTGGCCAATGACCTAAAGCAGTTTGGAAGACCCTTAACTCCAGATGAGAAGCTGGTCCTGCCAACAACTTGACTTCAGTGTGGTGAGACTGCAAGCAGAGGACAGAGTTAAGTTTTTGCAGAAGGTGAGATAATAAATAGTCTGCATTTATTTATTTGCAAGCGTCCCTTGAGAGAAATTAGCAGGTGAAGCCAAATCTCAGCAAGGGAGCTTCAGAGCTTCTGGAAAGTCTTAGATCCCAAACGGTCCCAAGGCCACATGCCTGGCTCTCTGCATGGGTCAGCTGCCCAGGTGCCTCTGTTCAAGCTCTGGTCTTACTCCAGGGAGGGGACCCACTACCAGACAGCAGCTCTCAAACCCCTTTGTGTTCAGTTAATTTTAGAATCATAATTTGAGCTAAAAATATAGCCCAGCCATGCTTTCCTGAGTTACTCTCAAATAACCTTGATTGCATTTTGCAGGCTCCTATTGTCATTAAAAAAACAATTCTAGGGGCTGGAGAGATGGCTTACGGTTAAAGGCACTTGCTTGCAAAGCCTGACAGCCTGGGTTTGATTTTCCAATACACACCTAAAGCCAGATGCAAAAGGTGGCGCATGAGTCTAGAGTTCATTTGCAGTGGCAAGAAGCCTTGGCATGCCTGTTCTCATTCTCTTTCTCTCCTTGCGAATAAAGAAAAAATACAATATATTAGCCAGGTATGGTGGCTCATGCCTTTAATCCCAGCACTCAGGAGGCAGAGGTAGGAAGATCACTGTGAGTTCGAGGCCACCCTGAGAATACATAATAAATTTCAGGTCAGCCTGGGCTCTCTGACACCCTACCTTGAAAAACCAAAAAAATATAGGGCAATTCTACTTTGCCGTTTCTACCAATATAATTTCTACCAATGTAACAGGCATATTTCGCCTATTACATCTGAGATTCCCTGAATTTCGCTATTAGAGATGAAGTATAATTTCTATTATCCTACACCTTAATGCTGTTTCATTTCCCCAAATCAGAGCAGTAAGTTCTATAGTCCAAAATACATGTGAACATTTGGTTGGTAATATGCTATTTTTAGGAGAATCTTTCAAAAGCCAGTGCCTAAATACCCTATAGACTAAAAATGGGGGAAAATAAAACTCAACAATGGAGGGAGGATCTCCTATCACCCCACAGTTCAGGAGCTAATCTCAGAATTACTGAGGGAAAGCAGCCGCATGGTACGGGAAGCACACATCCTGGCCAGGAACACCTGACCTGAATCCATCACACTTGCATCTACAAGCTCGACTTCATGGGAAGAACCAGGGAAGAGAAGAATGTGCTGAATGTCCCTGTGGGAAAATAACCAGCAAATTGGAAAGCTGGAACTCTCTGCAGGCGTAAACTGGCATTGGCATAAAAAAAGGACTGAACTGGAGTAACACTTGAAGGACCAGACATAATACCCTGGACATAATGCATGGTGATGTGTTAAACAACTGCAAAGGACAGCTCCTGAGGGCATATGGGAGACATCTGTGTATGGCTTGGAATTTCGTTAACAAAAAATTATTAGTGGAAAAGTGAGGATCTCTGAATTCAAACAGGTTACCAAAATATATTACATGTGTGATTAAAAAAAATATTTATTTACTTATTTGAGAGAGAGAGAAAGAGGCAGAGAGAGAGAGAGAGAGAGAGAGAGAGAGAGAGAGAGAGAGAATGGGCGCACCAGGGCCTCCAGCCACTGCAAACAAATTCCAGATGCATGCGCCCCCTTGTGCATCTAGCTTATGTGGGTCCTAGGGAATTAAGCTTGGGTCCTTTGCAGGCAAAGGCCTTAACTGCTAAGCCATCTCTGAAGGCCCAAAATGCTTTGAGGAAGGTTTATTTATTTATTTTGGTTTTTTGAGGCAGGGTCTCACTCTAGCCCCAGCTGACTTGGAATTCACTATGTAGTCTCAGGGTGGCCTCGAACTCTCCTTGACCCTCCTACCTCTGCCTCCTGAGTGCTGGGATTAAAGCTGTGCACCACTATCCCTTACAAGTATGATTTTTAAGGCCAGGTATGGTGGGACACACCTATAAGCTCAGTACTGGAAAGGTAGAAGAATCATGAATATGAGACTAGAGTAAGTATCAGGACAGCCTGGAATAAGAAAGCAAGGCCCTGTCTCAAAACAAAAAACAAACCAAAGCAAATAAATGAAACTAATATATTACATTGTCTTTTTTTCTTTTTTATTATTATTTTTTATTTATTTAAAAAAATGATTTATTTGCCAGCAGAAAGAGAGAGAGAGAGAAGAAAGACAGAGAGAGAATGGGCATGCCAGGGCCTCTAGCCACTGCAAACGAACTCCAGACACATGCGTCCCCTTGTGCATCTGGCTTATGTGGGTCCTGGGGAATTGAACCTGGGTCCTTTGGCTTCGCAGGCAAATGCCTTAACTGCTAAGCCATTTCTCCAGCCCTCTTTGTAATTTTTATTTATTCATTCATTCATTTATTTATTTATTTATTTATTTATTTATTTATTTATTATTTGAGAGAGCGAGAGAGTAAAAGAATGGGTGTGCCAGGGCCTCAAGCCACTGCAAATGAACTCCAGATGCATGCACCCCCTTGTGCACGTGAGTCCTGGGGAATTGAACCGAGGACCTTTGGCTTTTCAGGCAAATACCTTAACTGCTAAGCCATCTCTCCAGCCCACATTGTCTTTTTTTTTTTTTTTTTTTTTAAATTATATGTATTTATGTATACTGAGAAGGTCCCTAATATTTGCACTATGTTGTTTCAATGGTGATCTCTATTGACAAGGTAGAAACATGATATTATTTTTTAACTACCTGACTTCTCTTTTAGTTTTTTATTTTATTTTATTTTTTTTATTTTTCAGGATGGGGTCTTGTTCTAGCCCAAGCTGACCTGGAATTCGCTATGTAGTCTCAGGGTTGCCTTGAATTCACGGTGATCCTCCTAACCTCTGACTCCCAAGTGCTAGGATTAAAGGCGTGCGCCACCATGCCCAGCTTCTTTCAGTTTATTTATTTATTTTTTTTTTTAGTGCATTTGTACTGATGTTATAATAAAAAAAGTAAAATAATAAAATAAAATAAAACAAAGCTGGATGTAGTGGCTAGCAGTTGAGAGGCTGGAGTAGGAGTATTCCTGTGAAGTGGAGGCCAGCCTGGGCTAGAGTGATATACTACCTCAGAAAAAAAAAAAAACCCAAAACAAACAAACAAAAAACAAAACACACACTCACACAAAATCAACCCAAACAAAAGCACCCAAAAAGCCAAAACCAAAAACAAACCCTGGGTTAGGGAGATGGCTCAGTGGTTAAAGGTGCTTGCTTGCAAAGCCTAATGGCACAAGGTTTGATGTCCCAATACCCACGTAAAGTTAGACACACAAAATGGCACATACATCTGGAGTTCCTCTACAGTGACAAGAGGCCCTGGTAGGCACGCAAGCATGCGCATGCACACACAAATATAATAAAAATTTAAAACATCTCCAAGGCTGCACATTATTTGACAAGTGCCAAGTAAACAGTAGTGAGCCCAGGAAATGAAGCAATCACTATGGGCTAGAACGGGGTGGGAAACCTGCATGCAGATGAATTATGAGCTGATCTTGGAAGTTTGTAAAATCTGGACAGGCAGAAATTATTAATTCTTTTTTTTTTTTTTTTCCGAGGTAGGCTGAGCTGGAATTTACTATGTAGTCTCAGGGAGGCCTCGAACTCATGGTGATCCTTCTACCTCTGCCTCCCAAGTACTGTGATTAAAGGTGTGTGCCACCACGCCCGACTACCCTTTTTTTTTTTTTTTTTTTTGAGGCAGGGTCTCACTCTAGCCCAGGCTGACCTGAAATTCACTATGTAGTCTCAGGGTGGCCTCGAACTCACAGCAATCCTCCTACCTCTGCCTCCCAAGTGCTGGGATTAAAGGTGTCTACCATCACACCCAGCTTTTTTTTTTTTTTTTTTTTTCTTGAGAGAGAGAAAGAGGCACAGAGACACACACAGAGAGAGAATGGGCATGCTGGGACCTCCAGACTGCTACAAATGAACTCCAGACATGTGACTCCCTTGGGTACATGTGCAACATGTCACGCTTGAGTCACTGTGTGCCTGGCTACCTGGGATCTAGAGATCTGAACATAAGTTCTTAGGCTTCGCAGGCAAGTGCCTTAACTGCCATCTCTCCAGCCCACCCATTCTTTTTTTTCCCCTCCCTTCCTCTCTCTCACACAAATAGAAATATAAAAAATGAAAAAAATCCAACTAAGAAGTACTTATGAGAGAAAAAAGAGAATGAATAAAGGGGGTGTTCACTTCTATAAAAGAAACCTTTGACATAGGTGTGAAGTGGGCGTAAGTTTGCACTTGGAGGCTGAAGCCCAGAATCACAGCTTTACTACGTATTCGTCATGTATGTAGTGATGTGGCTCTGGGCAAACCATTAGGTCTGAAGCTCCTCTTTTAAAAATTTATTTACTTGGGAGGAGACAGAGAGAATGGGAATGTCGGGCCTCCAACCACTACAAAAAATAAACTCCAGTCGGGCGTGGTGGCGCACGCCTTTAATCCCAGCACTTGGGAGGCAGAGGTAGGAGGATTGCCATGAGTTCAAGGCCACCCTGAGACCCATAGTGAATTCCAGGTCAGCCTGAGCTAGAGTGAGACCCTACTTCGGAAAACCAAAAAAAAAAAAAAAAAAAGTTAAAAACATAAATAAACTCTAGATGCATGTGCCACCTTGTGCATTTGGCTTACGTGGGTCCTGGGGAATTGAACCAGGGTCCTCTGGCTTTGTGGCAAGCACCTTGACCATTAAGCCATCCCTCCAGCCCTGAAGCTCCTCTTTTATAAAATGGAAATAATATTTGCCTTTCTATCTCACAAGGTCCTGACCATAGAAGCACAAGTTTTGTAAATCTTACAGTATCATACCAATGGGAGGTATCTACTATGTCAGGAGTGTGTTCTGTTCCCACAGTTGTTTATGAAACACTATTAACACTGCAGTACTGTTTATTCAAAAATTGCTAACAGGACAGATTTTAAATGGTCTCTCCCCATACCCTACAACACAAATGGTAACTAGGTTTGGCAATGGATGTGTCACTTTTATGGTGGTAATCATTTTACAATATACACATATATTAATCCAACTTTCATTTCTCAATTATCATCAATAAGGCTGGAAGAAAAAAATATTAGCTCAGATTAGTAGGTAATGGCAACAAGAAAGGAACTCTGGCATACAAAAGCTCTTAGTAAATGAATAATATGCATTGCAAACTCCAAGAGAGATGGAATATTCAATGTTTCCTGGAACTGCTCAACCACAGGAATTTCTAAATTCAGAGATAATTTTTTTAGGATTGATGTTATAAAGCGCATTCTTTTCAGAGAGGTGCTACAAACACCTTTGAAAATTCTATATAGATCTACCTTTCAATGCACAGTCTGTGGATGAGAACCAAGTTACAAATGAAAAGAACACTTAGTTTAATAATCACACAGTCACAGTCCGTGTTCTACAGAATGAAACAAAGGGTGCGTTGTCCAACTCACTGAAGATAACATATGGTGCTAACCTTAGGCAAAATGCTAGCTATGCACCTTGGAGCACACTGTGGAATGTTATCCTGTGGTTTCCATGGTACATTCTGTATGTACCTATGGTAATCTTTTTGTTGTTTATTTGGCTTTTTTGAAACAGGGTCTCATGTAGCCCAGACTGGTCTCCATCTTGCTATGTATCCAAAGATGACCTTGAACTCCTGATGCATCTGGTAAGATGCCACCACCTGCCACCACGGGAGACTTCCTGTGATCTTTACACATGAACTCTTGCATGACTTAGAGCAGAATCCACTTGGGGCCTATGACCAAGAGCATTAAAGGTCAAGGCTCTCCAGGCATGGTGGTGCACGCCTTTAGTCCCAGCACTCACAAGGCAGAGGGAGGTGGATGGCCTAGAGTTCGAGGCCAGCCTGGGGCTACAGAATGAGTTCCTGGACAACAGTGAGACCCAACACCTCAGTGGGGAACAGGCGAGGGGAGGGGGAGTCAAGACTCTTAAAAGCTCCATACTCTCAGCTCAGGGACTTCCTCTGCTGAGCACGCCTTCCTTGATATAGCCTCCTCATGGTCTTAGATCTTGACAACAACCATCCTTTTTACCAGTGCAGTCTGCAGATCCAAGGTTACAAGCAGCTGACCTAGGAAAAGCAGCCTGATAAAAAGGGTACCCATGCATCTCGAGCACATATGGAAGTCAGAGGACAGCCTCCTTGCCTGCCACATTGTTTCCAACAGTTATATTCTCCCTGCCACCCCCCCAACACATGTGTGCATCTCTCTCCCCTTCCCTCCCTTCCTCGTGTGAAGCCCCGACAAACCTGGAACTCACACTATAGCTGGCCTTGAACTCATTGTGGTCCTCCTACCTCAGCCCGGAGTGCTGGGATTATAGGCTTGTGATACTGTCTCTTATTGCCACTGCAAACATCAGGAATTCATTGTGGTCCTCCTATCTCAGCCCCCTGAGTACTGGGATTATAGGCTTGTGAATAGTGTCTCTCTTCTCACCACTGCAAACATCAGACTGGCCCACAGCTTTAGCATAGCCTATAGACCCAGGTTCGATTCTCCAGGTCCCATGTAAGCCAGACGAACATGGTGGCGCAAGCACCTGGAGTTCATTTGCAGTGTCTAGAGGCCCTGGCATGCCCATTCTCACTCATTCTCTCTCCCTCTCTGTCTGAAATAAATAAATAAATAAAAATAAATAAATCTTTAAAAAAAAACAACAATCAACTTCCTGGCGAATGCAGTTGTTAACAGTCAAGGGAGGCCAGGCAGAACGAGACAAAATCCACCACTGCCTCACTTAAAACTCTGCCTTGAACACACTAATTTAGGAACACAACAACCAACATTTTAGCACCTCTGCACCCAAATCGTCTTGCTGTTTGTCTATCATGCAAATTAAAAATAAACAGGTATATTAATCAGGAATAGTAGTGTGAAGGGATGGCCTCTGTCTTGGGTGACAACAGCTAAACTAACCCCATGAGGACCAAAGATATTTTGGATGTTTCTATCCTATACCCAAAAGGAAACTTGGTATAAATTATTCTGCAAGAAAAGGTCATACTTTCACCAACCTCTATGGAATATAAATTAGATTTTCTTTTTTTTCAAGGTAGGGTCTCACTGTAGCCCAGGCTGACCTGGAATTGGAATTTACCATGCAGTCTCAGGGTGGCCTCGAACTCACAGTGATCCTTCCTACCTCTGCCTCCTGTGTGCTGGGATAAAAGTCATGCGCCACCTACACCCAGCTACAAATTAGATTTTTAAAGACCTCTAAGAAGTCTATGGAAAAATAGCTATGCTAGAACATAGAAAGCGACACCACCAGGGATCTTGTTCAGGACTTAGCAGATCAACTCCGTGGAGCACTGCCTCGCCAGGTCTCGGCTGCCTTATCTTTAAAACTGGGACACAGCTGGGGTTAGTTGCACACGCCTATAATTACAGCACTCAGGAGGAGACTGAAGCAAGAATTGAAAGTTCAAGGCCAGCTTGAGCTACACAGTGAGACTGTTAAAACACAAAAAAATTTAAAAACTGGGAACAATACTTAATCCAACTTCTTTACCTTAGAAAAAGGTGTGAAAGGTCTAACTAATGATTTGTGATTCTCAAATAATATATGAAAATAAGTCAGATAACAAGGCACAAAAATGTTGTTCTTACTAAGCATTGTCAAGGCAAAATAGAGGGTGATATTCAACACCATTTCAAAGGGACCTGAAAGAACCCCACTGTTACAGTTTGAATGTGCCAAGTCCCCCACGGGCTCATGTGTTTAAACACTTGGTCTCCAGCTGGTGGTAGTTTTGGAAGGCAGTGAAACCTTGAGGAGGTGGGAGTACTAGGGGTGGGCCTCTGAAAGTTATAGATCAGCTCTGATTCTGATCTAGCTCTTTCTGCTTTCCAAAAGGTCAAAACATGAACTAGCTGTGTGGCAAGCCGAGCCTTCCCTGCCACCATGGACCATGCTTTGTGATCCGTGAGCCAGAGTCAATCTCTTCTCCCTTAAGCTGCTTCTCTCAGGGGCTCTGTCACAGCAGTGAGCCAGAAAAGTGATGGTGTCCTTACTCTCTTTTTCTCATTGCAAGCACTGGAACACACTCGTTCTTTACATAATCCTAGTTTCCCCAAGGAATTAAACGGTTTAATACCAGCCTGGGAGGGGGTACTTTTTCTGACGTTTCCCCAAAGATTAAAAAATTTAATACCAGCCGGGTGTGGTGGTGCACGCCTTTGACCCCAGCACTCAGGAGGCAGAGGTAGGAGGATTGTCATGAGTTTGAGGCCACCCTGAGAATACAGAGTGAATTCCAGGGCAGCCTGGGCTAGAGTGAACCCCTACCTTGGCTTAGCAGTTAAGGTGTTTGCCAATGAAGCCTGAGGACCCAGGTTCGATTCCCTAGTACCCATGTAAGCCAGATGCACAAGGTGTCGCATGCATCGAGTTCTTTTGTGTGTCCATTCTCTTTCTCTTTCTCATCTGCCTCTCTCAAATAAATACATGAATAAATAAATAAATAAACAAATAAAATATTATTAAAATTTTTTTTTGTTTTTTCAAGGTAGGGTCTCACTGTAGCTCTGGCTGACCTGGAATTCATTACATGGTCTCAGGCTGGCCTCGAACTCATGGCAATCCTCCTACCTCTGCCTCCCGAGTGCTGGGATTAAAGGCGTGTGCCACCACACTCAGCTTCTAAAAAAAATTTTAATATCAGCTCCAACTTGGGTTGGAGGAGGGGTAACGTTTTCTGTAGTTCCAGGTTTGAGTCATGCCATGGAACAGGGACCACACAGCAATGCTGGACAGGTCAGTGGAGCCCAAGCACAGAGGCAAGGAAGCAAAGCAGATGGCCAACTCCTCCTCATGTCCCAGGCAGTAAGTGCTGGAAATGTTGGGAAGCTGCATCTGTGACTAGTCCTTCTTTCCATGGGAACAAACCAATAAAACCTTCAATTACCAGCACATACAAATTCTTGTGACAGTCTTTATGTTCTACTGTGTTTGCCCTTTTTCTCAAGAGTGTGGAATTCCTATTCATCTATGGCCATACTTCGCTTATAAATTACCCCAAATGTTCTTTCATATCTAGCTTGCAGCCCATTGTTAGAAATGACCTACTGTCTTCTTTAAAATTCATTCTTTTTTTTGGGCGGGGGGCACGGGAGGGAGTAGGGAGATGGGCTGTTTAAGATGGTTTCATGTAGTCCAGGCTGGCCTTGACCTTTGATCCTCCTAGTTCCACCTCCCAAGTGTTAGGATTATAGGTATGCACCACACCCAACTCATTCATTTTTTATTTACTTACTTATTTGCATTCAGAGAGAGAGATTGAGAGCACGCACACACATACACACACACAGAGGGGGGTGAGAGAAGGAGAGAATGGGCACATCAGGGCCTCTAGTCACTGCAAACAAACTCCAGATGCACGTATCACTGTGCATATGGTTTTGTGAGCACTGGGGAATCAAACCCAAGTCTTCAGGCTTTGCAGGCAAGCACCCTAACCTCTGAGCCACCTCTCCAGCCCTCATTCATTTTTTTGATGGGAAAAGGTTTTAAGCACATAAAAGAGTGGAGAAAATACTACATAAGTGCTTTTTGCGCTCTCCTTCAGTTCTTGCTCCTGGTACCATAGCCAAGAAGGTCAAAATAGTTTGGGACATCTGTCAGCCTCATCTTGTGTTTTCCACCTTAGGGATCGTGATCTCGCATTGCCCCATGCCCACTATCTTAAAAACTGACTCATGTAGTGTTTTTTTGTTTATTTGTTTTTGTTTTCTGAGGTAGGGTCTCACACTAGTCCAGGCTGACCTGGAATTCACTATGTAGTCTCAGGGTGGCCTCGAATTCACAGTGATCCTCCTACCTCTGCCTCCTGAGGAGGGCTGGGATTAAAGACGTGTGCCACTATGCCCAGCTTTTCTTGAACAAATTCTTAACCAATAGCTCTTTCATTTTTTTTTTTTTTTGAGGTAGGGTCTCACTCTAGTCCAGGCTGACCTGGAATTCACTATGTAGTCTCAGGGTAGTCTTGAACTCATGGTGATCCTCCTACCTCTGCCTACTGAGTGCTGGGATTAAAGGCACGTGCCGGCTTCTTTCATTGTTTTTTCCCTATGAAATTGAATATTCCCAGCTGGTTTTCTTTTTTCTTTTTTGGTTTTTCAAGGTAGGGTCTCTCTCTAGCTCAGGCTGACCTGGAATTCACTATGTAGTCTCAGGATGGCCTCGAACTCATGGCAATCCTCCGACCTCTGCCTCCTGAGTGCTGGGATTAAAGGTGTGCGCCACCATGCCTGGCCACCAGCTGGTTTTCTTACACAATGCCCAGTTTCTGGACTTGTCTGGTTGCTTCCTATTTAGTTAAGTAACTTGTTCCTTAACAAGTTGACAGACTAGGGAATGAACCCCTAAGTGATGCAGCTCTGTGGAAGCGCACGTGCCTAGAGCTCCATTTCAAGGACTGCACAAGTGACAGAAACTTCTGGAAGATAGAAAACATGTACCATTCATAAAGGTTTTGTGGGACATATGTTACCACCATCACATAATTACTTATTGTAACTCTGTCCTTTAAAAAAAACAAAAAAACAATTCTTGGGGCTGGGAAGAATTGCTCAGTGGTTAAAGGTACTTGCTTGCAAAGGCTGCCAGTTTGGGGTTGATTCTCCAGTACCCACATAAAACCAGATGCACAATGTGGCACATCCATCTGGAGTTCGTTTGCAGCAGCATGGAGCCATGATGTGCCCATTCTCATTCTTTCTCTCAAATAAGTTAAAATTAAAAAAAATAAAATAAGGCCAGTGTGGTGGTGCATACCTTTAATTCCAGCCCTTGGAAGGCAGAGGTAGGAGGATCAATGTGAGTTCAAGGCCAGCCTGAAGCTACAGAGTGAGTACCAGGTCAGCCTGGGCTAGAGTAAGACCCTACCTAAAAAATAAATAAAATGAACACTCTAAGAGACGGTATATTACTTAAAAACAAACAAACAAACAAAACAAAACAAAACAAAACAGGGGCTGGCGAGATGGTTTAGTGGTTAAGGCGTTTGCCTGTAAAGCCAAAGGATCCCAGTTCAACTCTCCAGGACCCACGTAAACCAGATGCACAGGGGGGCGCATGCATCTGGAGTTCATTTGTAGTGGCTGGGGACCCTGGCATGCCCATTCTCTCTCTGTCTCTCCCTCTCTCAAATAAAAAACAAAAAAACCCAAAAAACAGGCTGGCGAGATGGCTCAGTGGTTAAAGGTGCTTGCTTACAAAACCCTGATGTCCCAGGTTCAACTCCCCAGTACCCAGGTAAAGCCAGATACACAAAGAGACACATGTGTCTGGAGTTCATCTGCAGTGGCAGGAGACTCTGGTGTGCCCATTGTCCCCCACTCTCATTTGTGAATATAAATAAATATTTTTTAAAAAATAAAAAAAAATTCTTTTATTTTTATTTTATTTTTATTTATTTATTTGACACACACAGAAAGAATGGGTGCACCAGGTCCTCTAGCTACTGCAAATGAACTCCAGACACATGTGCGACCTTGTGCATCTGGCTAACATGAGTCCTAAGGAATAGAACCTGGGTCCTTTGGCTTTGTAGGCAAGCACCTTAATTGCTAAGTCATTCCTCCAGCCCTAAAATAAACAATTCTTAAAAAATATAGAAAACAAACCCAGTGTGACAGTGTATACCTTTAATCCCAGCACTCAAGAGGATCACTGTGAGTTCCAGGTCAGCCTGAGCTAGAATGAGACCCTACTTTGAAAAACTGAAAAAAAATTTTTGGGGGGGAGGGGGCTCAAGAGTCATACAAAGATAGACTGGATTTTGCCTGGAGTTTATAACTTTCGATAACCCCTGTATATTCTGTAAACTAGAAATCAACCTAAGACCATGAAAGATTCAGGTTAAACAATTTCACAAACATGTTGCAGGGAGCGCTGCTGCCCTCACACTGACTGCATGCCAAGAAGCACATGCTGCCTGGTTGTTCTGTCCCTCCTGAAGCAGGGCAGAGAGCACTCCACAGAGGAGATCCCTCCATTGTAAAGTTGTGCTTCCCTTATCATCATAAAACAATAGATGGGTCATGTTTTCATCTACCTTTCCCCTAATGGTTTTATTATCTGTAGAAGATTTTTGCCTGAGTCAGTTTTTTTTTTTTTTAATTGAGGTGAACTGTGTATTCTCTGCTTATTATCTCTATAAAGATCCCCTGGCATCTCCAGTTAAAGAGTTATTTGTTACCTTAAGAAAAAGTTGATCCTGGAACGATACCTAATTATTTCTTTTTATCAATCCTTAAGAGTAAGGAGGACTGGAGAGATGGCTTAGCGGTTAAGACATTTGCCTGCGAAGCCCAAGAACCCCGGTTAGATTCTCCAGGTCCCATGTAAACCAGATGCACGAGAGGGTGCACCTGTTGGGAGTTCGTTTGCAGTGGTTAGAGGCCCTTGGGTGCCCATTCTCACTCTCCCCCTGTCTCAAAATAGGTAAATAAATAAAATCTTTAAAAAAAAGAAGAGTAAACATAGCTAGGTATGGTGACACATGCCCTTAATCCCAGCACTTGGGAGGCAGAGGTAGGAGGATTGCTGTGAATTCAAGGCCACCCTGAGACTACATAGTGAATTCCAGATCAGCCTGGGCTAGAGCGAGACCCTACCTCACCCCCCCCCCAAAAAAAAAGAGTAAGGAGAAAGGAGGTAATATTTGAAGTTATTTACATGCTAGGCAAGTGTTTTACCACTGCACTACACCCCTACCATGAGTAATTTTTTTTTTGTTGCTGTTGCAGTTTTATTTATGAGACAGGGTCTCACTGTCTCACAAAATCCTCCTGTCTCAGCCTCTGAGTCACCAGGATTACAGCTGTGCACCTCCATGTCTTGCCATGAGTAATTTCTAATGCCAACTATGATGGTGGAATGCTTTCCCTTTAATGAGTATTATTATGAGTGTCTGGATTTTTTCTACATTTGTCAGCTAGAGTCACTTCAACTGGCTTCTGCCTTCTTTTGACACAATTCCATTAGTTTGTTTTAAATTGAGCCATAATTATTCCATTTGATTTAGAAGGCATTCTTTTTTTTTTTTTTTTTTTTTTTTTTTGAGGCAGAGTGGTGCCTTAGCCCAGGATGACCTGGAATTCACTATGTAGTCTCAGGGTGGCCTCTAACTCATGGCAATCCTCCTACCTCTGCCTTCTGATTGCTGGGATCAAAAGTGTGTGTCACCATGCCCCACTTAGAAAGCTTTCTTGCTTTTAGCACATATTCTAGCTAAGGTTTCATCTAATTCCTGTTTCAGACCTAGATTTAGGTATTTCTCTAAGGATTTTCCAATTCCTTTGCATATCTATAATCCTAGCATTCAGGAGGTAGAGCCTGGAAAATCAGAAGTTTGAGTTCATGGCTACATTTCAAATTCAAGGTCATACTGAGCTAAGAGACTTTATCTTTCAAAAAAAAAAATAAAATAGGAGGCAGGCTGGAGAGATGGCTTAGTGGTTAAGGCATTTGCCTGAAAAGCCAAAGCACCCAGGTTCGATTCCCAGGACCCACGTAAGCCAGATGTACAAGGTGGTACATGCATCTGGAGTTTGTTTGTGGAGGCTGAAGCCTCTGGTGCGACAATTCTCTATCTGCCTCTCTCTCTCTCTTATAAATAAAATAAATAAAAGCTTACAAAGGGGGCAGGGTAAGTGCTGAGTTTGATCCCCAGTACCCATGTAACAATGCTGGGAGTGATGAGGTGTGCCTGTAACTGCAGCGCTGGGAAAGTAGAAATGGGACAGCCGTCCTGAAGAGGGCCGACAGTGTTCCTGAGGACGGTTCCTGAGAGCACCTCTGGCCTCCCACACACACGGGCCCACACGTGCACAAAACAAGAGAAAAGAAGGAGAGCACAGGGCTCTGGCCCATGATATACACTCCCTTTCTACAACAGGAGGTGAAGCTGGGCCTTGAGTCTGCACCTGCATATTCCTACAACTTCTCAGAGTCCTGTGGATCATGACTGAGGAGACAATGTAAGAAAAGAAGAAGAAAAAGAAAAAAGGAAATAAAGAAGGAAGGAAGAAGGGAATTAAAACTTGGACCTACAGAGGTCACAATTACTAGTATTTCATTGCTTTCTAGGTCCTCCGGGGATGGAGTGAAGAAAAATGTATGAGCTGTACCCTTCCTTCCTTCCTTCCTTCCTTCCTTCCTTCCTTCCTTCCTTCCTTCCTTCCTTCCTTCCTTCCTTCCTTCCTTCCTTCCTTCCTTCCTTTTTTTTTTTTTTGGTTTTTCAAGGTAGGGTCTCACTCTAGCCCAGGCTGACCTGGAATTCACTCTATATTCTCAGGATGGCCTCGAACTCTCGGTAATCCTCCTACCTCTGCCTCCCGAGTGCTAGAATTAAAGGCATGCGCCACCATGCCCGGCAAGCTGTCCTTTTATGTTCTGACTGGTGGAGGCTGGCCTGTTCATCCTAACATTTTAACCTCTCTTGTCACTTTACTGAGGATCCTTCCCAGCCAGTACACTTCCTAGCACTCCGTGCTCCTTACCTACGTCTACTGAAGCACATTGTGTTAGTTATTTTTCTCATTACTGTGACATATCTGACAAGCAGCTTAAGGAAGGGAGGGTATTTTTTTTATTTAGGCTTATAGTTTAAGGGGTTACAGTCCATTATGGCAGAGAGAATGTGGTGTCAGGAGCTGGGCACAGCTGGCACATTGTAGCCACAGACAAAAAGCAGAGAGCAAAGGGGCTGGAGAGACGGCTCAGTGGCCAAGGCTTTTATTTGCCTGCAAAGCCTAATGACCCAAGTTTGAGTCCCCAATACCCATGCTAAAGCCAGGTGCACAGTGGCACATATATCTGGAGTTTGTCTGCAGCAGCTGGAGGCCTTGGTGCACCCATTCTATTTCTCTGTCTCTTTTCTATCTCTGCTTGAAAATACATAAATAATTTTTTTAAAAAAGAAAGCAGAGAGCAGCCGGGCATGGTAGTGCATGCCTTTAATCCCAGCACTTGGGAGGCAGAGGTAGAAGGATTGCCGTGAGTTTGAGGCCACCCTGAGACTACAGAGTGAATTCCAGGTCAGCCTGGGCTACAGCGAGACCCTACCTTGAAAAAAAAAAAAAAAAAAAAAAAGAAGAAGAAAAAAAAAGAAAAAAAGAAGCCGAGAGCAATGACTGCTGGTGCTTTCTCATTCTCATTCAGCCTGGGACCCCACTCACAGGGTGGGTTTTTCTCCCTCAACCTAATCTAGAAACTCCCTCACAGACATGCCTATACATTTGTTTCCTAGATTTAATTATATTGACAATCAAAGTTAACTATCACAGGTTCAATGTGGTGGCACAGCCCTTTAATCCCAGCATCAGGAGGCTGAGGCAGGGCCTCTGACTGCCACAAACGAAATCCAGACACATGCAACACTGGGGAAGTGAATCCAGGCATTAGGCTTTGCAAGCAAGTGCCGAGCCATTGCTCCAGTCCAGAAGTATGATCTTTATATACAATGTACAACCCTTGCAACTTTGAATAATATACAAGTATGAGCCTTTTGTTTTATGATCCCTAGTTTTCAGATGAGCAAAATGTGCAATTTCAAACTTCTTGACCCTCAATCAACACAGCTAGCAATCAACAGAGCCCAAATAAACTCAAATTTACTAGTGCCCAATCTACGTTATTCCTCTATGCCAGAATGCCTCCAAGAAAGCCATGGACAGAATATACAACCTCTTTCCCAGATGCGGACTGAGCTACTGAAGAGTCTTCCAGTGGCTTGGTATTAATACAACAAGGAATTCGAGAAAAGTCCACCAGTGACAGAGTAACAGTATTTGTAACATCAGCTGCTGATACTAAATTAGGCAAGAACAGCTGTCCCTGATCCTGGTTTCATACTAGAACAAGACATCTCACCCACGACTACATTCTATTACCACCTAGTTTTAAAAGTCTAGTGCCCAGGTCCCATCGCAGAGCAGCTGTATTACTATTATTTCTGGGAGTGAGGCCCAGGCAATAGTACTTGGCTCCACAGCTGTTCAGGTGACTCTAATGAGCAATGAAGGATGACAGTTACAGCTTTAGGATATGGGATTACTAGTTACCAAGAAACACTGATAGACTCGGGCTCCAGAAGGGGCCTATCCCAAAAGATGAAACCAAAGAAAATCAGAGTAGCCACCTGAAGTCTGCAAAAATTTATATATGGAAATAGATGCTCAAAGCATCCATACTGTCTTCATTCCAAACAGGCTGCTCATGCATACAATCAAAGGGGTGTGGTGGCACATGCCAGCACTTGAGAGTTTGAGGCCAGTCTGGACTACATACCAAGATGCTATCACAAATCATTCAATCAATAAACAAATGAGTTCTCTTGTGGAGAAACTAGAACTCTCAGAGATTGAAAGCTGGGATGTAAAACCAGCTAAGCTTCTTTCAGTTTGGCAAAGTCTTGAAAAGTTAAGACATATCATGCAGCAATTCTCCAAGGCACCTACCCTAGAGAATGTTCACAGACTGTTCATTGTAATAGTAAACAACTGGCAACATCCCAATATTCATGAGCTGTTAAATAAAATGCGGACGATCTGCACAGATTACTCAAGAACCAAGGTGCTATAACACGTGAGTTACTCTCACCAACACTGTGCTGGGAAGCTAGACACCAAACTACAGACTGTCTGATTCTACTTGTATGGAATGTCTTTTTAAAAACTTTATTTATTTGTTTGTTTATTTTTACTTATTTGAGAGAGAGAGAGAGAGGGAGAGAGAGAGGGAAAGAGAGAGGGAGTGAGAGAGAGAGAATGGGCATGCCAGGGCTTCCAGCTACTGCAAACAAACTCCAGACACATGTGCCCACTTGTGCATCTGGCTTATGTGGGTCCTGGGGAATCGAACCAAGGTTCTTTAGCTTTGTAGGCAAACGCCTTAACTGCTAAGCCATCTCTCCAGCCCTTATGGACTATCTTGAAAAGAAAAATCATAGACGGAACATCAGTGTCTGCCTGGAGCCAAGGGAGGCAGGAATGAAGACTGACTGCAGAAGGATATGAAGGTGATGGGAATGCTCTCCAGTTTTATTCTGGTGATGATTTGAAGACTGCACTATTCTGCACATTTGCTAAAAATAGCTGAATTATGTACTTATACCGAGTATATTTTATATTTTAAGTTACGTGAAGTGTGCAAGAATTAAATGTGAAAACAGCTGTCCGTGTGTGTAAGTACAACCTTCAATAAAGCTGTTTCAAAACACCGTGGAAGGTCTTGAATAAGGTTTTAAAAATGAAGGATTGTTATTGCTGAAATTCTGGACAATGTGAAGGAATTCAGCAAGCATGAATATATATTCAAGAAAGGGAAATGTTAATTCTGTAGTGTGGCTAAATGGTCAAATACATGAACTACACAAGTAAGTAATACATTCTTAATTCTTAAAATTTTTTTTATTTTTATTTATTTGAGAGCGACAGACAAAGAGGGAGAGAGAAAGACAGAGAGAGAATGGGTGCACCAGGGCCTCCAGCCACTGCAAATGAACTCCAGATGCATGCTGCCACCTTGTGCATCTGGCTTATGTGGGTACTGGGGAATTGAGCCTCAAACCAGGATCCTTAGGCTTCATAGGCAAGCACTTAACCACTAAGCCATCTCTCCAGCCCCTACATTCTTAATTCTAAGTCTAGTTCTAATACATGAATTTTCAGACAAAATGCTCAGGTCTCTGCAGGAGGTGTCCTAAGGGCACAGTCTTGACTTCTTCATAGGGTCAAGTTCATGAATTCCCTATAGTATATGGCAGAACAGGAATAACAAAAGAATGGCACTAAAGCGCTCTTCCTGGTCCCTGGAAGGAGAAATTGAAGCTGGTGGACAAACAGCGAAGGTTACTGCTGAGCATGGTGATGATACGCGCTTGCAATCCTAGCACTCAGGAGGCTGAGGCCGGAGGATTGATGTGAGTTAAAGGCCAGTCTGGGCTACAGAGTGAGGCCCTATCTCAAAAACGAAACAAGGGCTGGGGAAATGGCTTACTGGTTAAGGTGTTTGCCTGCGAAGCCCAAGGACCCCAGTTCGATTCTCCAAGACCTACGTAAGCCAGATGCACAAGGAGGCACATGTGTCTGGAGTTTATTTGCAGTGGCTAGAGGCCCTGGCATACCCATTCTCTCTTTCTAGCTGCTCTCTCTCTCTCTCTCTCTCTCTCAAATAAATAAAATATTTTTTAAAATGACGATGAAACAGGGGGGTTAAGCTATGGTTTGGAAGTTAAGGTGCTTGCCTGTGAAGTTAAAGGACCCAGGTTCTATTCCCCAGTACACACATAAACCAGATGCATAAGGCGATACATGCATCTGGAGTTCAGTTGCAGTGGCTGGAGGCCTTGGTATACCCATTCTCTCTATCTGCCTCTCTCTCTCTCTTCCTCCCTCAAATAAATAAATAAAAATATTTTTTAAAAATTAAACAAGCCAACAACAGCAAGAATATCACAAAACCAGCAAAGGCTTCATGAAGGAAGCAGCAACTGAGCTTAGCTTAAAGGAGCTGGGGAAATTCCAACAGGTGGCAATGGGAGGGGACACTGGCACGGGGTTTTCTTAGGAAAAGAGGTTAGCTTGGTTTGAAGCACAGATGCAAACATAGTGCTGGTGAGGCAGGGGTGGAAGTGAGTGTTGCTGGTACAGGCCCTTCTTGTCTTGCTAAGGAGAACATCCTCAAGACAACGAACCCAGAGCTCCAGCTCTAAAGAGGAAGGTACCTCACAGTGGGGAAAAGTGGAGGGACAAAAGAAACAGGAAGGAAGATGAGAAGGAAAGAGGTATACTCCCCAGTTCTCTGTTCCTGGCACGAGGGAAGGTTCACCGTGAATGAGCAGTCTTACCATCTCTGGGATAAGACTTCCTCACTTTCTGTCTCTCCCACTCACAGGTCAAGTGCATAACCAGCACCCCCCCCTTTTTTTTTTTTTTTTTTTTAACCAGGCCCTGTTTCAGATGACATTTGAATTATTTGATAAATTCATTTTAAGGAAGTGTCATCCCAAGAAAAGAATGGGTTTTAAATTCAAGTCTTGCTAGTTTTTGAACAGGATGTGAATTTTGAAATCTGGCCTCAATTCTGTGCTATGTTCAATTTCAATTTGGATTATGAGGAAGTCAAATATTGAAATAGACACAAGGCTCTGTCGTGGCTTGAAGTAATAAATGTTATGCTCTTCAAAGAGCCCCTGTTAAACACCAGAACTCCTCTTCAATAATGCAGGCAGGTCTGTCTGCCAGCCTTCATACAAGCAGACTGCGGAAGACAAAACACTGTGGGCTCAGCAAACAGAATTAATTTTACGGTAAAGATGCAGGGTTTTTCACAGAGACTTTTTATAACACTTGCATTAACCACAGCTTTACTGGTTCTTTGGCCTTAGATGAGTCACATCCTCCTAGGCCTTAGTTGTTTCTTCAACTGTAGGATCAAAGGGTCAGGACTAGGCAACACAATGTTGACCTTGACCTTCATCAACTGCAGTATCTCGGGGTTCTCACCATCTTGGAACATTATGCTAGAAATCTGACGCCAAACTAGCAATTAATTACCTACTCTTTCTGTCTTCAGAGCCATCATGTGCCTTTTCTGAAACCCTGCCTGTCCTGTGTTTGGCACTGGACATTGTTGGGAATAAAAACCAGTTAAAGGCTGGGCTTGGTGGCTTAGGCCTGTAATCATCTTTGCATTCAGGAAGCAGAGGCAAGCAGATCTCTGTGAGTTCAAGGTCAGCCAGGGATATATAGTGACACTATTTCAAACAAACAAACAAGATTGGGTTAAAGGTGTTTGTTGGAAAAGCCTGCTAACCCAGGGTTCAAGTTTCTAGCACCCATATAAACCTGGATGCAAAAAGTGGCGCATGGGTATGGAGTTTGTTTGCAGCAGCAACAGACCCTGGAGTGCCCATCCATGCATACACATCCATACATATACATACATATGTACGTACATACATAAAATAAAAGCATAAAAACAACAACCAATTAAAGAAACAGTCTTCGAGGCTGGAGTGATGGCTCAGCAGCTAAAGGTGTTGCATGCAAAGCCCGAGGGCCAGAGTTCAATTCCCTAGTACCCATGTAAAGCCAAATGCACCACGTGGAGCATGAATCTGTGGAGTTCACTTGCAGTGGCAGGAGGCCTTAGCATGCATACACACACACACACACACACACACACACACACACACACACACTCATTCTCTGATCTTTCATATAAATAAATAAAACTATTTTTAAAAAAGATACAGTTGGGGGCTGGAGAGATGGCTTAGTGGTTAAGGCGCCTGCCTCCTAAGCCTAAGAACGCCGGTTCCAATCTCCAGGTCCCACGTTTAGCCAGATGCAAAGTGACGCAAGGGCACAAAGCCACACTTGCCCACAAGGGGGCACACACATCTGGATTTCGTTCACAGCAGCTGAGAGACTGCTGGTGCGCCCATCTCTATCTGTCTCCCTCTCTCTCTGTGTCTCTCTCCAAAAATAAATAAAATAATAATAAAAATTTTTTTAAAAGATTCAGTCGGGCTGGAGAGATGGCTTAGTGGCTAAGGCACATGCCTGTGAAGCCTAAGGACCCAGGTTTGATACTCCAAGTCCCACGTAAGCCAGATGCGCAAGGTGGCACATGCATCTGGAGTTCGTTTGCAATGGCTAGACGCCCTGGTGTGCCCTTTCTCACTCTCTCTCTCTCCCACCCCTCTCTCTGTCTCTAATAATAAGTAAATAAATAAAATGAATGAATAAAAATAAATCTTAAAAAAAGTTATAATCTCTGCCTTTAGATTGTCTGAAATCTGGCTGGAAAATAAACATAATCCCATGTGGTATTAAATGACAATGAGATTTAGATTTAGATCATAGGCTTTATTATTTAGATAAAGAGTTTGACAAGAAGCATTCCCAAATGTTTCTGTTTGTCAAGGACAATGATTACATTCCATGTTCAGTCCCAGCGCAGCAGGCAGGATGCTGGTTTGTGTGGACACGAGCTGGACACAGGACATTTTGTCACCTGTTAGTTTTGTTTCCACAGAATATAGTGCAATTCAGGTCCAAAGTGATGGACTCTATCAAAGATCCAGCTAATACCTCACATCTTAAGTTCATATAATGTGAAAATACATGGAATCAGAGCTGGAGAGATGGCTCAGTGGTTAAGGCACTTGTCAGCAGAGCCTACTAACCTCCACAGATTCGTACTCCAGGTGGTGCATTTGGCTTTACATGGGTACTAGGGAATTGAACTCTGGCCCACGTAAAGCCAGATGTACAAAGTGGCCCAGGCATCTAGAGTTAATTGCAGCAGCAGGAGGCCCTGGCACATCCATTCTCTCTATCTACCTCTTTCTCTCAAATAAATAAGTAAAAATATTTAAAAATTAAAAACAAACACACGGAATTGATATCTGCTAAAGTCAACGTAAAGGGAAGGATCTGAGTTACAATGTGTCTGACATCACAGTCACGTCTTGCGGCATTTGGAGCTTGAGCAGAACAGTGTCCCAGGAGAAAAAACTGGTATCCATAGCAACATCACCAGACTGGGACAATGTTAAAAGCTGTAACTTAGCAACTGATGATGAGTGTGTGTGTATAGGGGGAATTCTTCCAGTTCTGAAAATGTAGCCCTGGATGCAACTAATCATATAACAGGGCAATGTGGAAAATATGATTTATCCGTACAGAGCTGGAAAATGTCAACCTTGTACACCCTAGTACTACGATGCCTAGTGTGAAACAGAAGCTCATCAACACCTCCTCACTACCGACACCACTGATGGCATGCACGGAAAGCACCTTGTGTGTCATGGAAAATAAACTGTGTTGGGCCACAAGCCTCTCAACCTCTATTTCTCACTACAGAGGAGAGGCAGAACATTTGAGAAGAAAAGTCACTCTTGCCTCAGAGAAGGAAGAATGCTTTCTACGTGCAATGAAGGAAGCGTTACAAAGCTTTCAGACAAACAATGCGTCACATCCTATGAGCAGTTTCCCCCCAGCAGCCTTCATTCTCATAGAGAACACATACAGAGAGGTGCAAGCTCAAAGTGAAGGAACCACCTTGCCCAATCTCCTTGTTCCACCCAAAGTAAGGACTCATTCAGCCAGAAATCTGGTGACAGAGCACAGGCTGCTACCTAGTTCTTCTGTTTTTTTCCCCTCAGGTTTAAACGGAGAACTTTATGGAAATGGTAAATGAATTCCCATGAGAAGCCGCTGAAATCCTCTGGTTCACCTGTTATAACAGAGTGGGTCTAAGTCACCCCTAAAGCAATCTGAAAGATAGCTATTTTAGGAATTCTGGATTAACTTCCAAAGAATTCCCTGATTACCAGCAGTATTACCTAAGTATAAAAGGACCAGGCTTCCCTATTTGGGATAGACTAATGCATTGTAGCCCCTCCTTCTCCCCTCCAACCCCCACCCCCAAAATCCTGCTACAACCACGTCCGCCTTGGAATCCCATCTAACTAGAATTGGAAGGGCCTGGGCCAACCAGTCATCCCTAATCCCTACCCCTTCAGAAAACTCAAGCCCAGAAAAAGAAGGTCCATGACTCTTTCGGCTGACACGGACAGCTGCTCACCTCAGTTCCTCTCCTGGATACAAAGCTGACCTATACTTCCCAGCCTCCCTCACACCTAAGTGTGACCTTCTTCCCGCCGCACCCTGAACGACAAATGAGCAATGCACATGTGCAATGAATGGTCCAGGGAAATCTTCCAGGCTTTTTCTCTTCTGCTATGACCTTGGAAATGACCTACTGAAGATGGCAGAGTCACAAGATGGAAGGAGATGGCTAGATCACTGAAATGTTGCCTGAACTGAGTACTGCTCACCAATCAGGAGTACCAAACTAAGCTATGAAGGCTTGGGGATTTGCCGATTACAGCAACATCACAATTAACTGACAAAACCATAATTAGGATTACTCGTCCATAAACAATGACCCTACCTTTTATTTTCTTCATCAGTACTATTTATTTCACAAGAGGCGGCCTGTCTTACTTGCTGAGTCAGAAAGAGCCCCAGTGAAAACAGGACTTCAGACACCTGCAAGTCCCTTACCTTCCTAGGGCTCAGCTTCCTTAACTAGTAACACATCAGATTTGCAAATCAAGCTTTTTTCCTTAATATATAGCTGAAAACTCTTCTGTGGAAGTTTGAATAGATGGACCCCAATATATTCAGTGTTTTACTAGTTTGTAGTTTACATCTGCATCCACCTGGCTGGAGGCAATGTCACTGGGTGGATCTTACCTTGTGGAGGTGGGTTTGAGATTTCAATCTACAGATATGCAAAGTGTGCCTAGCTGGAGTTCCTGAGGTGTGGTGTGCTATGCTGTGTGGCTTTTGGCTTTCTGACTTGTGGCTTTTTTCTGTGTGTTTGGTCCTGTGAAGGCAGGCCAGCTTCTTCTGCCATTATGGAACGTTCCTGGACCTATAAGCTTCAATAAAACCCTTCCTCCATAACTCTGCCGGGTCTGGAAGTTCATCTCAGTGAACTGGAAGCTGTCTGCTACATACTTTCTCCTTTCAAATAAGATATTAAGCAGAATTTCAATATATAAAAATGTTAAGGTGGGGCTGGAGAGATGGCTTAGTAGTTAAGGCGCTTGCCTGAGGAGCCTAAGGACCCAGGTTCGATTCTCCAGGTCCAATGTAAACCAGATGTACATGGTGGCACATGAATCTGGAGTTCATTTGCAGTGCCTAGAGGCCCTGGTGCGCCCATTCTTTCTCCCTCTCTGTAATAAATAAATAAAAATAAATTTTAAAAATGCCAAGGGTAAAACTGAAATGGGAGAGGGAGAATGGCTTCAAGTTCCCTTCAGGGCTTCCTTAGAACCATTCCTGGGCCCCTGGAAAGCTGTGACTCCTGAGCCCCACTGATTAAAAAAAACAAAAACTTTTTGGGGGCTGGATAAATGGCTCAGCAGATAAGGTGTTTGCCTGTGAAACCTAAGGACCCTGGTTTGATTCTCCAGGACCCATGAAAGTCAGATGCACAAGGTGGCACACACATCTGGACTTTATTTTCAGTGGCTAGAAGCCCTGGCGTGCCCATCTCTCTCTCTCTCACTGCTTCTTTCCCCCTCTTTCAAATAAATATAAAAAAATATTTTAAAAGAATAGTTTAAGGCATCTGCCTGCAAAGCCAAAGGTTCAATTCCCCAGGATCCACATTAGCCAGATGCACAAGGTGGTGCATTCATCTGGAGTTCATTTGCAGTGGCTGGAGGTCCTGGTGCACCCATTCTTTCTCTCCCTCTTTCTCTCTGCCAAATAAATAAATAAAAATAAAAATAAAGGGCTGGAGAGATGGCTTAGTAGTTAAGGCACTTGTCTACAAAGCCAAAGGACCTCAGTTCGATTTTCCATTACCCATGTAAGCTAGATGCACAAGGTGGCACATGCATCTGGAGTTCGTTTACAGTGGCTGGAAGCCCTGGCGTGCCCATTCTCATTCTCTCTCACTCTGCCTCTTTCTCTCTCTCAAATAAATAAATAAGGAACATAAAAAAAAACTTTAAAAATTTTTTTTAAAAAAGAATGGTTTTCTACATGATGGTTTTTTTTTTTTCTTCCCCTACTGGGAGTTCAGCCCTTTTCCATAGGAAATCTGAGAAGGCTTAATTTTTAAAATTTATACACCCAATAAAAATTAGTTCTTTTCAAAATAACTTGAAATCAGATGATGATAATGATAGGGTGGCGTGGTGCGGCACTCCATATGCTCAGCCATGTGTGGGGCACTCGCCTACGGCAGCCAGAGGGAATGTTGGCGTCTTGCTCCACTGCTCTTGCTCAGTCTGGTTTTTTGGTTTTTTTTTTTTTTTGGTTTTGTGAGGTAGGGTCTCACTCTGGTCCAGGCTGACCTGGAATTAACTATGTAGTCTCAGGGTGGCCTCGAACTCTCTGCGATCCTCCTACCTCTGCCTCCCGAGTGCTGGGATTAAAGGCGTGCGTCACCACGCCTGGCTCAGTCTGGTTTTGAGCTGAAGTCACTTTTACTGGTTCTGGAGTTTAGGTGGCTCCACCAATTCTCGGGTCTCTCTGCTCCCCTGTAGGACTGGGTTACAGGCACATGACTGAACCCAGTTGTTTATGTGGGATCTGGAGATTCAAACTCTGGTGGTCTTGGGTGCCCTCAAGCTTATGCAGGAAGTTCACTTAATAGCTAGCTACGCCATCTCTCCAGCCCTGGAATTAATCTTTATTTTCAATACTGAATGCAACTTAAAAAAAAATACCTTCAGTGAAGTATACGTGTTTTTACGTAGCCCACCTTAAAACTGCAAAATATTCTCTAGTTAACAAAGATGGTGAGATGGACCGCAGGCCAACGCCTCTCTGTATAGGTAAGTTGAGCAGGCAGCATGAGCCACGTCAAATGGACAGGTGGCATTTATCTCAAGAGGATACATGATGTCTAGCTTGGTAATGGTTTCAGTGTGCTACGAACCTTAAAAACACGATCAAATGTACAAACCACTGGTCCAGATAAGACTAGATATTCTCTTTTAGCTCTAAACCACAAAAGAGAGCACTAGGTTTAACGAAGAGAAACAGAGATGATAGGACCAGGGTCAAAACATCACCTGCTTTCCTGCTTATGTTTACTCACCAAAGATACTTTACTCTTCAATGCAACAGTCATCACCAGAATCAGAGGTCCAACAGCATGGGGATCAAATCAGTGCATAGCTTGCTGCAGATGCATTTTTTTAAATTTTTTATTTTTTAATTTTTTTGGAGAGAGACAGAGAGAGAGAGGGGGAGAAGAAGACAGAGATGGGCGCGCCAGCAGCGTCTCAGCTGCTGCGAACGAAATCCAGATGTGTGCGCCCCCTTGTGGTCAAGTGCGACATTGCGCCCTTGCGTCACTTTGCATCTGGCTAAACGTGGGACCTGGAGATTGGAACTGCTGGAGATTGGAACCAGTGTTCTTAGGCTTAGGAGGCAGGCACCTTAACCCCTAAGCCATCTCTCCAGCCCCAGATACTTTTTTTATACTTATTATCTACAACCCATCTGCTCTGCCTCACACTGGTAGGGGCAGCTCATTAAACTATTTTCACCTTTCCAATACAGTACACTAAGCTTTGTACAGGGACTGAGGGAATCCAAATTTCAGTGTCAAAAAGGCAAAATGCCACGCTATGAAGTCAAATCCAGTGGTGCTATGCTCTCTTGCTACAGCGCTTCATCTGATTCTTGAACCATGTAGCCTCCACATTGCAGATGACACGCTCGAACCTTAGGCTGTCCTCTGCTGAACAACAAAATTCCAGTTAGATATAGCTGCATCCTACCTGAAGCCTCAGATCTCTGGGTTACATAATTATGACCAGGTTTGCATAGTCAAGACAAAACTTACCAATAAAACACCCATGTGCTGAAAGAATAAGCAATTACCATTCTAATGTGCTTAACCTACTAATTAGCACTATTACTCGTCTGGAAATACTGAAACTATTTTCATAGAACTCCTGCATGCAAACACCCTTGTTCTAGTTGAGCTGAGGTGATCTTGGCATTTTTAATCTTGCTAGAACATCCTTGATATAAGAGACAGACATTGCTAAAACCAAATCTGGAAGCTCTGGATTCATTTGATCCAGTGACTGGATTTAAGGGGCATCTGAAACAACACCATCCAACAAACAGTATAAAAGGTCAACAAAGCCAGTGAGATAGAAATATGCATGAAGGGCTGGAGATATGGCTTAGCGGTGAAGGCGCTTGCCTTTAGAAGCCTAAGGTCCCAGGTTCAATTCCCCAGTATCCACATAAGCCAGAAGCACAGGGTGGCACATGCATCTGGAGTTCATTTGCAGCAGCTAGAGGCCCTGACACGCCCATTCTTTCTCTTTCTCTAATAAATAAATAAAAATAAAAATAAAGAAATACCCACGAAGAGACATTTTCTTTCTGATTGACTACCTATCCTTGAAAATGTACAAAAGCCAAAGTGCTGGTTAATCTGTGAGTAATCAAAGGCCTCGGGCAAGCAGGGGCCATTAAACTTGTAGTTCTGAGGTTCCTGTCTGCCCAGTAGAGAATGCTGACCACTCTCCTTCCATCTGAGAGCAGAGGCAGTCACATATGTGAATGGCCCTTTAAAAACGGAAATTGCTGTTACTTGATGTGTGTGTGTATATGTGTAGAAGCCAGGGTCTCATGCATGCTAGGCAAACACCTCTGAGATACAGCCCCAACCCTTACAAAGCTTATCTTCTTAACTTGTTACATGGACATGGTGATTGAAAACTGACTAGAAATTGCCATGGCTTTTTCCTAAACTATATGACCTGTTAACTGCAGCAGACTTTTTAGAAACAACTAATACAGCCCCCCGCAAAAGGAACGGAAGCCCATTCAGCCACTGACACTACTTCTGATGAACGGCTGTTGCTGTTCAGTGTAAAATATTCCAAGAACAAGGGCAGCTATGCATCTGCCAGTAACCCAGAAGAGTGGTTCTTTTAGTGGGGGTGGGGAGGACATGTGGCATACAGGAAGAGTAGTGAAGCACGGAGCACTGTGGTCTGAATACAGCTTCAGTTACTCTGCGTAAATCCTGGGTGGCAAGAAAGTTCAGATGCTGTGGAAATTAACTCAATATTTCACTTCAGTTCAACAGAATTAATTTTTTTTGTTTTACTTTTAATTTATTTGAGAGCAACAGAGAGAGAGAAAAAGAGGCAGATAGATAAAGAATGGGCGCTTCAGAGCCTCTAGCCACTGCAAACGAACTCCAGATGCATGGGCCACCTTGTGCATCTGGCTTACATGGGTCCTGGGAAATCAAGCCTCAAATCGGGGTCCTTTGACCTCCCAGGCAAGTGCTTAACCACTAAGCCATCTCTTCAGCCCTCAACAGAACTTTTTTTTTTTTTCAACAGAACTTTTAATACTCAACTTACATGAAACTAACATGGCTATTTAAAGAATTGCTAAAATAGTCCAGAAAGAATTATTTTATTTTGTACCCAGCCTACCCATCTCCCTCTCCTCAAGTCTTCTCGTTTCTCAATGATGCTACTATTCCACCAGCAGCTCAAGACAAAAATGTGAGTCATTTTGCTTGATCTTTCTTTAACCACTCCCCATCCCCACACCCAGTGATGTCACCAGCCCATAGTCTAACCCCTCTCTCCTTTTCCATGCCAAAGCTTCATTCATTTACAAGGACCTCCATGCGTCTAATCTTAGCCCTGTGATTTTACCAGCGTAGCCAGAGCGATCCTTGAATGCATCAACCAGATGTCTAACACCTCACTGGCTTGCAAGCGCCCCAAATAAAGTCCCAACTCCCTATCATGGCTGGCAAGGCCCTACTGACAGCCTCTCTGACATTCCTACCTACTCTCTTCACCTCAGTCAGCCCTGCTGCCTCCCCACCCATCCTTAGGCTTTTATTCACTGCTAAGTCTCTCTTCTATCCTGCTCGACTGCACCTCCCCCCTAAGGCTCCTTCCTGATAACCCTATCGAACACCGAGCTGTCCCTACATAGCTACCACTTCTCTTTCTTGCTTGGCTTTGTTTTATTCATGGCACTTGTTATTACCTGATTTGTATTTTTTTAAGTATTTCCTTCTTACTCTTTCTGTCATTGTCGTTTGCTAAGTAGCCCAGGCTGGTCTCAGTGACCCAAGTGCTGGGATCGTAGTGTGCACACGGTATTTCTTTCTTGGTTGTCAACCGTCTGCATTGCGCCCTTGCATCACTTTGCATCTGGCTAAACGTGGGACCTGGAGATTGGAACTGGCGTTCTTAGGCTTAGTGGGCAGGCGACTTAACTGCTAAGTCATCTCTCCATCCCCCTTTTGTATTTTTTTTTTTAATTTAAGCATCTACCCTGGATTGATTCAAAAAAAAAAAATATATATATATATATATATATATATATATATATATATATATATATATGTATGTATATATATATACAAATAAAAATCTTTAAAACCTAAGAAGCTAGGAGTAGAACAGAAAAGTAGAACTTCTGAGTATCTACAAAATATTCACTAACACTTAGCTTCTTAAGAAGCCAACCCATTTGAGACAGATAAACCACAGTTCTCTGAAAGAACACCCCCTAGGTGCCAAGCTCTCATAGACATAGATTTAAAACTGTCTGGCTTCACCTGAACTACAATGGATCTTTCTTTATTTCAATCTCTCCATCACCAATCTTCAGACGATTCCTCTGTGTAATCTCTCTGTCTAAGCCCTCCTAATTTAAAATGAAGGCTTTGGTTTCTCCTGGCCTTGGACCTAGGCCTAACTTCCTGCTGAAGGTTTTTCAACCCCTCCCTGTCTCAGGCATTTCATGGTAATAGCCCTTTTTGGCTTCACTCAGTCTTTGGAACAGCACTTTCTGTATATTGCTCCCAATACAGTTTTTCACATTAGCAGTTACACAGCAGCACTCACAGCCAGAGTGACCAGGTGATAACCAGTTCTGGGTATGAGGAACTGGGGACGTTCTGATAGGAAAGACCGTCAGAAAACAAGTGCAAAAAAGATTTTAGACCAGAGATGGCATGTAGTTGGCAACAAGGAGTTCCTCTGTCCTGAGTGTAAGCACCCACTAAAGAGGGAGAGACAGAACAATACCCAAACCCAAATAGTGCTGAACCCTACCGTGAGACAAGAAAATTACTTGTAAAAAGCCACAATGCTCCCCCCACCATATCTATAAGCAAAATGAGGCTACAAGGCCAGTCACTCAGTAACTGGATGGCATACAGACCACTGAAGCAGAGTGCTATACACATACGACCAGGGTGCAGGTCATGATCAGCACACAAAGGCTCTCTCCATCTCATCTATGATCACACTTCTAAGTTCATGACAGGTGGGAGTTTTTGAAAAAAAAATATCTTTACACTGGGTGTGGCAGCAAACACCTTTACTCCTAGCACTCCAGAGGCAGAGAGGTAAGGAGGATTGGATCGCTGTGAGTTCAAGGCCAGCCTGAGACTATATAGTGAATTCCAGGTCAGTCTGGGCAAGAGTGAGACCCTACCTCAAACTCCCACCCCATATATATATGTATATATTTTGAGAGAAAGAAAGTGAGCATGGGCACATTAGGGCCTCCAGACACCCTGCATCACTTTATGCATCTGGCTTTACATGGGTACTGGGGAATCAAACCTGGGCCTTCAAGTTTTACAAGCAAGGACCTTTAACCACTGAGCCATCTCTCTATCTCTAGCCCCCAGGTTGGTTTTATTTACTTACTATAGTTTTATTTATTTGTAGAAGAGAAGGAGGGAGGGAGAAATGAAGGGAGGAGGAAAGAGAGAGAGAGAGGAGAATGAACAAGAACAGAGAAAGAAACAGAATGGGAGTACAAGGGCTTCTTGCTGCTGCTAATGAACTCCAGAGGCACATGCCACTTTGTACATCTGGCTTTACATGGATACTGCGGAACTGAATCCAGGCCATTAAGCTTTTCAAGAAAGTGCCTTTAACCACTGGGAAACCTTTCCAGCACCCCTAAAAATATTTTTATTTGAGAGAGAGAGAGAGAGAGTTGTGAAACAGACAGATAAGAGTGTATAGGAGAGTACAATACACCAGGAGCTCTTGTTGCTGCAAATGAACTCCAGACACATGCGCCACCACTCACTTGGTGTATCTGGCTTCATGTGGGTCCTGGAGAACTGAACTGCTAGCAAGTTTTGTAAAACAGTGCCTGAAATGCTGAGTCATCTCCCCAGTCCGGGTTGTTTTTGTTTGTTTTGTTTTTATTTTTTGAGATAGGGTTTCACTCTAGTCCAGGCTGACCTCGAATTCACTCTGTAGTCCAGGATGGCCTCAGACTCATATTGATCCCCTTACCTCAGCCTCCTGAATACTGGGATTATAAACCCATTATGTATGTATGTATGTATGTATGTATGTATGTATGTATGTATGTATGTATGTATCTATCTATCTATCTATCTATCTTTCTATCTATCTATCATAGTCACTATTATCTATAGCTTACCTACCAAAGCATTAATATCCATGGTACCTTTGACCCCTGGTTTCAAACAGAATAAATATACAGTACCCATGTAAAGCCTGATGCAGAATAAATACAAGTGTATGAAATGGTCAGCAATTTTCTACACTATGTGGAGAGGCTGTACACCCTTCAGAAGTACAGTTGTAAACATAAACACTTCTTCATTAGGTACTGTAGACAATGGTTTAAAAAGGAAACAATTTTTGCCTGCCCACTCCTCCCGATCCTTGTTTACAACAATGAACAAGATGAGGTGGTGTCCCTGCTCTCAAAGGAATGTACAATCTAACAAGAACCTGGTTGTTTCCTGACCCTTCAGATGTTATCTAAGACACTGTCTCAGTAAGCAGTCCTTACCCATTCTTTCTAGAGAAGCTCCTTGAAGCTACTCCCACGCAACCCCTCGCAGTACCTACCACAGCCTATGCATTCATCTAATTTCTCTCTCTTCCCATTGACTTCATAAAACAGAGACTTTGTGTTTCTCAGTGTCTTGCTCAATAGACACGCTGAATATTGAATTAAAGAAGATAGCCAGGCGTGGTGGTGCACGCCTTTAATCCCAGCACTCGGGAGGCAGAGGTAGGAGGATCGCGGTGAGTTCAAGGCCCACTCTGAGACTACAGAGTGAATTCCAGGTCAGCCTGGGCTAGAGTGAAACCCTACCTTGAAAACCAAAAAAAAAAAAAAAAAAAAAAAAAAAAAAGAAAAACAAAACAAAACAAAAAAATTCGGCAATTATAGAAAACTATTAGTGTGTATTTGTTTGCTAAAGCCATGGTAACAAAGAACCATAGACTAAGAGATCCCAGTTCTGGTGGCTAGAAGTCCAGAATCGAGGTGTAGTTAGGGGTTAGTTCCTTCAGAGGGCTGACAATAGGATCTGTTCCAGACTGTCTCTGTGACATGTAGATGTTATCTCCTCTCTGTCTCTCTACATCCTCTTCCCCTTCCTGTCTCTCCCTGTAAGACAGCCAGCCACATTGGATTAGGTCCTACCCTACCCTGAAGATCTCATTTTAACTTGCATACTTTTAAAAAGACTTTATTTCCCCATAAGGTCACATTCTGAGGAAGAGGGATTTGGACTTCAGCACATTAATCTGGGGAAGAAGGGACAATCCAACCCAAAATAACTATTTTGAGTTTTTTGTAATTGTTGTCTGTCTGTGCTGGCAGGTTTGATTCTTGGATCCCAGGCAGTGCTGTCTTAGGGAGATGTTCACAGGGAGACCATATTCCCTGAGGGTTCTATACACTTAGAAACATATTTGCACACCAAAGACACATATGCCTAAGGCCAAGTGACCAAAGAGGCAATAGGAGATATCTAGAATGCTTAATTTTATTCCTTGAAAAAGTCCCAGATCCCCTTTGTTCATTTCTATCCTATTATGGTTACTCTGCATCCTATTCTTCTGAATAAGCAGTAGAAACTTTTCTTTTGTCTCTTTCTGTCATTTTAAAAAAAGATTTTATTTATATTTATTTATTTATTAGAGACAGAGAGGGAGTGAGAGAAGATAGAAGGAGTGAGAATGGGTGCACCAGGGCTTCTAGCCATTGCAAACAAACTCCAGATGCATGCGCCACCGTGTGCATCTGACTTATGTGGGACCTAGAGAATTGAACTGGGGTCCTTAGGCTTCCCAAGCTTGTGCCTTAACCGCTAAGCCATCTCTCCAGCCCTGTCATTTTATTTTTTTTTGGTTTTCCAAGGTAGGGTCTCACTCTAGCTCAGGCTGACCTTGAACTCACGGTGATCCTCCTACCTCTGTCTCCCGAGTGCTGGGACTAAAGGCGTGCACTACCATGCCTGGCTGACTTGGTTTGTTCATTCTTTCCTTCTTTTCTTCTTTCTTTTCTTTTCTTCTTTCTTTTCTTTTCTTTTCTTATCTTTTCTTATCTTTTCTTTCTTTTCCCTCCTTCCTTCCTCCCTCCCTCCCTCTCTCTCTCTTCTTTCCTTCTTTCTAAAGTAGGGTTTCAGGGTTTTGCTCTAGCCCAAGCTGACCTGGAATTTACTATATATAAATTATATAATAAAATAAATATTACTATTTATCTTTATTTGAGAGAGAGAGAGGCAGATAGAGAATGGGCATGCTGAGCTGGAGAGATGGCTTAGCGGTTAAGGCACCTGCCTGCGAAGCCTAAGTATGCCCATTCAAATCTCTAGGTCCCATGTTTAGCCAGACGCAAAAGTGACACAACCGCTCAATGTTGCACATGCATGCAAGGGGGCGCATGAGTCTGGAGTTCATTCACAGAGGCTGAGAAACCTTGGCGTGCCCATTCTCTCTCTCTCAAATTAAAAAAAAAAAAAAAAAAAAAGAGAATGGGCACGTCAGGGCCTCCAACCACTGCAAACAAACTCCAGAAGCATGCACCACCTTGTGCATTTGGCTTATGTGGGTCCTGGAGAATCGAACCTGGGTCCTTTGGCTTTGCAGGCAAATGCCTTAACTGCTAAGCCATCCCTCCAGCCCTTGAAATATCTCTTAACTTTAAAAACTGACAAAGTAAAAACCTACATTATAATTCTATGCAGTTACTAACACCATATACAGTCAGCCATACAGGGAACTAAAATCTTGGCCCTAATAAAGAAAACAGTTCTAGAACCAAACACATGGTTCTAATGTTGGTATGATATAGGAGGGAAATTAAAAAAAAAGAAAGATGTGATTGCTATATAATGTACAAAACTATAGGAAAAAGTTGGACATGGTGGCTCATGCCTGTATCCCAGCTCTTGGGAGGCAGAGGCTGGAGAATCCACTCCAAGTTTGAGGCCAGCCTGGGCTGTATCTTGTAAGATGGCCTAATCAGTTGCCACATTTGGGGGGAAGAAAACTTCAGAAGTCCCTAAGCAATTTTAATGCTTGTTCTCCAGAAGAAACCAATTGGGTTTCTCTATTCTTTGGTCAATAAGTGCTCAAGCCTGCTCCTGATGTTTACAAGACTGTGTGAACTATGTTTTTTTAGTATAAACTGTGAAAATGACTTCTTTTACCTTTTACTGAAGTTTGTAATGCTACTGAGATTCATTTTGAAAACAGTATCTTACTCCAACTGCTTGTGAGACTGAAAATGCTAAATAGAAAGCCTGCTATTAATGATATCATCATTATTATTAGGGACAAGGTTATTTCTACATGGTTCAAATCACTGCTTTGGCTTCCAGCTGCACAAGTGGGCTCTACAAATACTCCGTGGTGCCCAACCAAGGTCCAGACATGCTGAGTTAAAGTAGGGAATCACTTTAGAGCTCATCGATCCTGCTATGTGGGAGGAAATCGCTGGAGGCTGATACCTTAAGTATCGGGATTTGCACCAATCTTCCACTTCACCTTTAAGGAAGTACCTCCGACAATGAATGTGGCCCTCTCCTGGGAAACAGGTCCCATTGTACTCCTTCTGCGGTTGATACAGTAGGGTAAGTGTCTAACAGGGCCTATTAAACTCTACCGTAAATGCCATCATGGTGTCACTTTAAATTTAGAAAGTGAAGTTATGGGCTGGAGAGATGGCTTAGGGTTAAGGTACATGCCTATGAAGCCTAAGGACACAGGTTCAATTCTCCAGGTCCCACCTGAGCCAGATGCACATGGTGGCACATGCATCTGGAGTTCATTTGCAATGGCTAGAGGCCCTGGTGCGCCCATTCTCACTCGCTCTTGCTCTCCCCGCCCTCTGTCTCTAATAAATAAATAAATAAAAATAAATCTTAAAAGAAAGTAAATTTACACTTTCTCCAAATATTTCAGCCTGAGGTTTTTTTTTTTTTTTAAGTTTTATTTATTAATCTGAGAGAGAAAGAGGCAGATAGAGAATGGGCTCACCAGAGCCTCCAGTCACTGCAAATGAACTCCAGATGCATGTGCCACCTTGAGCATCTGGCTTACGTGGGTACTGGGGAATTGAACCTGGGTCCTTATGCTTCACAGGCAAGCACCTTAACCACTAAGCCATCTTTCCAGCCCCCAGCCTGAGGTTTTTTAAAAAGGCATAGAAACTTAGGATTTAGAAGAGACCTTATAGGGTATTTTAGTGCGAGTGAGCAAATAAATGGGGAAAAAGATAACTCAAGGGTACAAAGTGATGTCCAGCCAGATACCAGGTTATCATAGAAAACTGATTCAATTCTTAGGTCAATGTTACACATGTTTTTGAGAATCAATCTAACTACTAAACAGAATACTGCCTGCACTGATAATTAAAAGGAACAGAGACCAATACAGGTGTGGCAGACAGTACCTGTAATCCCAGGTCTCCAGATGCAGAAAGATCTCAAGTTCAAAGCCAGCCTTGGCTACACAGTGGGACATTCTCTCAAAAACCAAACAAGAGCTGAATATATATTATTACACCTATATTCCCATTACTTGGGAGGCAGAGGCAGGAGGATCAGAGTTCAAGGTTATCCTCAGCTGCACAGTGTAAAATGAATTTGAGATACATGAGACCCTGCCTCAAAAATGAAATAAAATAAGGGCTGGAGAAATGGCTTAGAGGTTAAGGCATTTGCCTGCAAAACCAAAGGATCCCGGTTTGACTTTAGAGGATCCACATAAGCCATATACACAAGGGGGCGCATGCATCTGCAGTTTGTTTGCAATGGCTGGTGGCCCTGGCACGCCCATTCTCTCTCTCTGCCTCTTTCTGTCAAATAAATAAATTAAATATTTTAAAAATAAAATTTTTAAAAAAGGATTTACCATTTAAAAATAAATAAAAAATAGCCGGGCATGGTGGCGCACGCCTTTAATCCCAGCACTCGGGAGGCAGAGGTAGGAGGATCGCTGAGAGTTCAAGGCCACCCTGAGACTACATAGTTAATTCCAGGTCAGCCTGGACCAGAGTGAGACCCTACCTTGCAAAACCAAAAAATAAAATAAAATAATAAAATAAAATAAAACTACAAACAAAAGCTAAATAGAACCATAAAACAAATCCCCTACAGATCTGAAATGGGTTAAAATGGAAAAAGCCACATGAACTTTTAGGATATGTAAATTTCAGACTCTTCTTCTATTAAAAGAATCAATGTGTGACCAGACTATGACATGGCAATTATGAGAGCTACTACTTACCAAACACTAGGCACAGTGATTTGAGCCTTACGTGCACTGTGTCATTTATTCCTCATATCATGATCTGGTAATAGTTATAATATAGTTGCTGCCAATATTAAAAGGAGAAGCTAAAGGTGAAATCACTTCCCTTTGTTCACCCAGCCAGTAAATGCCAGAGGTGATGTTTGGTCCCAGAGCTGTCTGGTTTTAAAGCCCATGATCTTAAATGCTGCTTTTAGAGGTCTGAGATGGAGGCGCAGACAATCGAATCAGTCTTGAATTGAAAGAAACTTAATCAAGTCATGTACCCTTTCTGTCCCTGAAGTTTTCCCAGAAGTAAAGTGAGAGCAATAGCAATTTCTTTCCTCATAATGAGGACCCAGAATTCTGCTCATAGGATATCTCCGTAGTCTCACAGCATGCTATTTTAGCTAAAAAGAATTGTGTTCAGACAAAACGCGTCCATAAATGTTCATGGCAGCCTTCCTTATTCACATTAGCCCCCAAAGTGGAAATGACACAAATGTCTACCAGCTAGCGACTGGATAAACAAAATATGTTACATACACAAAATGGAATATTCTTCAGCTATAACATGGGATGGAATACTGATATATTTTATAGCATGGATAAATCTTACAAACATGACACTAAGTAAAAGAAACTATACACAGGGGCTGGAGAAATGGCCTAGCGGGTAAGGCGTTTGCCTGAGAAGCCAAAGAATCCTGGTTCGATTCTCCAAGACCCATGTAAGCCAGATGCACAAGGGCGCATGCATCTGAAATTTGTTTGTAGTGGCTAGAGGCCTTGGTGTGCCCATTCTCTCTCTGTTGGCCTCTCTTCTCTCTCTCTCTCTCTCTTTTCTTGCAAATAAATAATTTTTTTAAAAAAGAACTTTTTTTTAAAAAAAGAAACCTACACAAAAGGTCAGATATGGTATGATCTGACTGACATATTTCATGTCAATATCTAGAACAGGCAAAATCATTAAGAGACAGAAAGTAGTTTAATTGTTGTCAGGGCATGGGAATTCAGGGCTTCTTTTGAGGGTAAAATATTCTCTAGTAAGTAGTAATCACTGCACAACTCTAAATACAGTAAAAAAAAAAAATCCTGAATTATAAACTTTTAAAAGGTAAATTTCAAGGTCTGTGAATTATATCAAAATACAGTTGTTTTGTGTGTCTGTTGTTAAGAACAACTCTAGAAGCCATGGCAGAAGCAAATAAGTGTAGAAATGCTGTGGACAAAAGAATTGCAGAAGTATTATACTCCATTTTATATATTATACATTACATGCTTATAAAAACATGTTATTCACATTGCAATCAAAGACCGCCTTCCACCACCTTTGCTGGCTGCTAGCTTTTCCTAGGAGAGTCTTAATTCACTTCAAAGTACTTAGCTTCTATAGTTCCTGCATACCCAGTTGATAAAATTATAATAAAATGCAATCTAAACTTGCTGCTCATAGAAACTCCAGGGACTTGTCCTGCTTAAGATGAAACGGGGAGGGGTGGGCATAAAACCATCAGGGCCTATATTCAAGGCCACAACAGACCACAGAGGATAACCAGACTCTAGATCTAGTGGAAATGTTATCTTCCTACACTCGGGGGAGGGGAAGCAGCGTATCAGGATTTTCTGTAGTAAAATTAGTCAATGGGACAATTCTAAAGATGCTGCTTTAGCAAAATAACCATCAATACCAAATGAATCTGCATCTCCATGTGCTAATCAACACACACAAATCTTCCCCTTTTCTTTTCCCCCTCCTCTTCTTTCTTCATTTTCTTTCTTTCTTTCCCTCCTTCCCTTCCTTCCTCTCTCTCTCTTTCTTTGCTGGGGCTTGACCTTGCTGGGCCTTGCACATGCTAGACAAGCACTCTACTATCCAGCCCACAATATTCCATTTTTATTTCAACAGTCTTGTATGCAGCATGCACACACACACACACACACACACACACACACACACACACACACCACCCCTGGCATCAAGTTCACCCAGTTAATGAAAAGTAGAGCAAATTCCAAGCTCTATGGTCTCATAATGTCACATCAGCATTTGTTTTTCCAAGCAGCAGGGTCCAGTCTGCTCGGGCTCCCAAGAAATTTTATCTTCTCCTTTGTTCTAATTTGTTGCATTCATGCCATAAATTTCCATTTGAAACACTTGCTCAGCACTATAGCAAATAAATCTTTTTGAACAAGTAAATCAATCTGGCCAGACCTCTCTGGTTAATCTTTCATGAATAATGAATGAAAATGACTCAAAAACCTGTAAAATTTTTACAATATAGGGATTCCCTGCCCAGTTGCTGCAAAGGTTTCAGAATTGATTCAGAAATGTTACTAAGAAGGCCCTCTTGCTTCCCAGCCAATGAAATGGTGATGGGATTCTCCACACAGGAAACCCACGGGCAGGATTGTCAGCTGTAACCTTCATCTTCTGCACACATTTTGATACCTCCTAGCAAGTAAGTGGGTATCATTTCTCTTTCTTCTCTCCTTTTCCCACTGTGATGGTTTCATCTCTGGTCATCAGCTGGACAGGATTTAGAATCATCACAGAAACAAATCCCTGGTAATGTCTGTGAGGGACTGTTTAGATTAGGTGAGGTGGGAGGACCCAGGCTAACAGTGGTGACACCATTCCATGGGCCGGGTGCCTGCACTGCATGAAAAGAGAAAGCTGGCTGAGCGCTCAGCACCCTTCCTGCTGCTCTGCTTCCTCTCTGCCGATGTGATGATATGCCAGCTTCCTGCTCCTGCCCTGCTTTCTCCCATCACAATGAAACCTCCAATTGACACATCAAGCCAGAACACACCCTTTCCTCCTTGCCTAAATTGCTTCTGGTTTGGTATTTTTGTCCCAGCAACAAAAAAAGTAATGGATACACCCACCAATAGTGTTTATTTCACACTTCCTTATGAGGCAAGAAGATGCTCACCTGTTTCAGAATGCCAGTTGGAATAACTATGACACCAAGATATAAATAACTTCATACAGTGTCAACTATGAAATCAGTGGAGGACTCAGGAATTTACCATACCCTAACCCAGCCAATCATTTCTTTAAGACCAGAGCACCACTCACCACACAGATGACATAGGGCCCTCATGAGGACTATAGTGCTTAGGGATGAGATGGGAAACCACTTTTTTCCCTGACAACTAAAGAAGTACTAGTTTTTTTTGTAACACACAGGAAAGGTGGAGGCACAATAATAAATCCAGGTTTTCAAAAATAGGTATACATACACAATAGAATGTTATTCTACTATAAAGAAAAATGAAAATATGGAATTTTCAGGAAAATGGATAGAACTGGAAAATATTATACTAAGTAAGGTAACTCAGAAAGACAAAAATCAAGCCAGGCATGGTGGTGCACACCTTTAATTCTAGCACTTTGGAGGGAGAGGTAGGAGAGTTCAAGGCCACCCTGAGCATACATAGTGAATTCCAGGTCAGCCTGGACTAGAGTGAGACCCTACACAGCCGGGGGAGTGGCTCAGTGGTTTGCTTACTTGCGAGACTTGAGGACTCATGTTAAATTTCCCATTATCCACGTAAAGCCAGATACACAAAGTGATGCCTGCATCTAGAGCATCTAGAGTTATTTTGCAATGAAAAGAGGCCCTGGAGCACCCATATTCATCCATCCATCCTTCCTTCCTTCCTTCCTTCCTTCCTTCCTTCCTTCCTTCCTTCCTTCCTTCCCTCTCTCTCTCTCTCATAAATAAAAATATATAAAGCAGGGTGTGGTGGCACACACCTTGAATCCCATCACTCAAAGCAAAGGCAGGAGGATTTCTGTGAGTTTGAAGCCAGCCTGATACTACAGACTAAGTTCCAGGTCAGCCTGGCTAGAGTGAGAGCCTACCTAAAAAAACATAATAATAAACGTGTGTGTGTGTGTGTGTGTGTGTGTGTAGGCTGAGCATAGTGGTGCACACCTTTAATCCCAGCATTAGGGAGGCACAGGTAGGAGGATTTCTGTGAGTTTGAGGCCAGCCTGGGACTGTGGAGTGAGTTCCAGGTTAGCCTGGCCAGAATGAAAACCAAAAAGAAAGACAAAAGTCAATGTTTTCTCTCATATGTACAGCCTAACTTTGAAAATTTGTATGTATGTTAAATATGAGGATATAAAAGTGGGTATAAACGCTGTGAGTTCGAGGCCATCCTGAGAATACAGAGTAAATTCCAGGTCAGCCGGGTTAGAGCGAGACCCTACCTCTCAAAAAACAAACAAACAAAAACTTTTTAAAAAACTAAACGAAGCTGGGCATGGTGGCGCACGCCTTTAATCCCAGCACTTGGGAGGCAGAGGTAGGAGGATCGCCGAGAGTTCGAGGCCACCCTGAGACTATGTAGTTAATTCCAGGTCAGCCTAAGCCAGAGTGAGACCCTACCTTGAAAAATCAAAAACAAAACAAAACAAAAAAACTAAATGAATTAACATAACTTTTCAAGTGATGACAGACTTTCTCTAGGCAAAGTAATCACAGACTTTCAGATGCAAGAAACATCAGAAACCACTAAGCATAGCTTCTTCCTTTTTAAATAATTACCAGTCTCGACTGTCAATGTCTTACAGCTGGTTTAATCAGCCCTGGGTTTTGGCTCCTGACTTTGTGACATTCTTGCAGATGGATGAGACTGGTTGATACCAAACCAAAGGCATCAAAAATTAGACTGGCTCTTATATGCGTATGAGTTCCACAAAAAACTGTTTCAACTTTTAATGTCTTACACACACACACACACAAACACACACTCACACTCACTCTCTCTCTCTCTCAACTTGTGACTCACCCTGCTGAGTTGATCCAATAACCTTTGGTTCTGTTCTGACAGTTCCTGGACAGCCCGTGTTTTTTCTCGATCTGCTTCCCGAAGATGGACTTGCTGCCTCTCCAGCTCGTCCTGCAATTGCTTCACATCACTCTCCAGCTCTGACACTCGCCCTTCCCACTCCCCTTCACGGTTCTCGAATCGTCTTCTCAGTTCGTGTTTCTCTTGTTCTAAGTGCTGAAGGCAAAGTGAAAAGGATTTAAATCCTTAAACATTCCACAGCCTTTTGTTTAATTTCTCTCTTCACACTCTCCTAACTTTTCTTTTTCCCAGACAGTGAACACAACAAAACACTCTGCCATATAGGGCAACTTGCCCAACTCACAGCCACAAAAATATTCCTTTCTTCTGAAGCAAGGAAGGAGTTGGATTCATGAACAAAAATACATACATCATTGCTACTGGAAACACTAGATGTTATGTTCATTCTCCCTGGGTATGAGGTTCTGCCCTTGAGAATGCACTTCAAACTTAGCCAGTCATTTAGTTGATTAAATTATGCATTTAAGCAAGTAAAAATGAGTCCAACAACCAAAGTACTACTTAAAAAAACTATATATTTAATTAATTAATTTATTTATTTGAGAGAAAGAGGCAGAAAGAGAGAGAGAATGGGCACACCAGGGCCTCCAGCCACTGCAAGTGATCTCCACATGCATGTGCCCCCTTGTGCATCTGGCTTACATGGTTCCCGGAGAATAGAACCAGGATCCTTTGGCTTTAGCAAGCAAATGCCTTAACCGCTAAGCCATCTCTCCAGCCCCAAAGTACTACCTTTTAAGGCAGCTTCTTTTGGAGCCATCTATTGTGATTAATATGAGACTCTTAAAGTCACAGAAATTTCAGAGATGGAAAGAACTCCAAAGATCCTTCCAATTAGCCATCTCTTCTTTCAGATGATGAAACACATGCACTTGAATGACTAAGTCAAGGTCAATGCTAGCAAATGGCAGAACTAGAGAGTGTTCAGTGCTCTAAATCATAGCTTACAAACATTTTCTTTTTGCTATACATCCCACTACATTTCAAAACCACGAAGAAGTTCAGGTTCAGTTGCTTTAAATCATGTGCTATTAATAAGCCTTGTTTGCTTACTTCTGGTTCATGTATTCATTCTTGTGTGGTTACTAAGGGGCAGGCACTTTTCCTGGGGACAAGGTAATGAACAAAACAGACAGGGTATTTGTCTTTAGGGGGTTTTCACACTAATGGGATAAAATGATAAAAGTAATAAACTATGTGTGTGTGATCAGTAGGCAGGGAAAAAAGTACAGATGGTTTCATGTAGCAACTCAGTAAAAAAGGATTCCATTGGCTTTAAGAAAACAAACATCTTTGCTTCTGAGAGATGAATAGGGATTCAGAGGCAAGTATGTTCTCCTACTTAAAAAACATAAGACTGCTCAATAGCTAAGCCTCTACTTCAGTCTAAGTTAAAGTCATATTCCCTAACGTCAGTGCTCTCAAAGACGTTCTACAGTAACTGCTCAAAATATACTGGCTTCAGCTGGGCTTGGTGGCTCAAATCTGCAGATCCTATAGGGTACTTGGGAGGATGAGGCAGGATGGTTGCCGACCTAAGGCTGTGAGTCAGTGAGGACTGGAGACTGAGGTCTAGGTGTCTGTATGTGTATCCTTCAGTGCATTTGGCCATCATGTTCTGAGACAATGTACTATTGTTTAATTAATGTTCTCATCTTTCAATGTATTATTATTATTTTTTTAGTGCTTCGTTTGTAAGATCTAGAGGGCCCAGCGTATTGTCATGGCAGAGAACCCGGCATGCTGCTTCACATTTGAGGTGTGTCTAAAATACGAGATCACTCCGATTTATCCTGTGACCTTATTCCCTCTGCTATGCTTTGAGTGATATGTGAATGTTCCCGAAAGTCAAATTTACCATGGTTGACAGCAGTCAAGAAAATATGCCAAAAGAAAAAAAAAGAGAGAGAGACTATGCCAAAAAATAAAACAGCAACCCAAAATTAAAATTCTGAGCACATTAGCAAAGGCAGTTTTTATGGAAAACTTCCAAATTGACTGCTTTAAAGGGACCATTTATTTGGTATAGCCACTCTAGTAGATAGGTGAAGAAGTCACAGTTTTACATTTAGGAATTATACAGTTTCACTTGGGAGCATGTGGGAAAAGGAACACCGTGCTGCCCTGATATTGCTAAGCTTCCCAGACTGAGGGTGCTTTAATCACTCTAGCAATTTCACAGATAGAATGCAGAAACAAATACTAATTGCAATCCTAAAACTGTAATGCTTGGTTTTATTGAATTTTCCCAAAATGACAAAGACTGAGCAGAAGGCAACAGCAAGAACTCAGTAATCACAGTGTTACTGAGAGGCCAGATAAATTAGGCCTGTGTTCTGAAAGAACAGAGACTTAAAAATATTCAGCAAACAGCTGCTAGGGAACAGCCCATCCAAGCAACTAAAACAATCCAATCCTCTTGGGGACAGGTGGTGTTGATTGATCTAATCTGTCCTTATATTTCTTTAGCTGGAGACAAATGCCATATTTCAGGTTTCCCATCTCTTCAACAAAAAAGAAGACTCCCTTATTAATGAACAGATTATTAATGAACATTTGGCCTTTTGTACAGAATTTAGCCTTTGGTCTACTCTAAGAAATTTCTCCTAGGATTATATTTTCATCTAAGTGTTAACCAGTCAACTCTAGGCAGAATGTCAGAAGTTAGTCTCTGCCTCTACACTCCCTTATTTTCCAGGATTTTATAGTTCTTTAAAATTTAATATCAAGGGCTGGGAATACAGCTCAGTTAGTAGAGTGCCTGCATAGCATGCACTAGGTCCTAGGCTCAACCCCTAATACCATATAAAACTGGACATGATGGCATGTGGCTTTAATTACTCAGGAAGTGGAGGCAGGAGGATCAAAAGTCATTTTCAGCTGGGCACCTTTAATCCCAGCACTTGGGAGGTGGAGGTAGGAGGATCACTGAGAGTTTGATGCCTTCATGGCAAGACTACCTAGTGAATTACAGGTCAGCCTGGGTAAGAGCAAGACCCTACCTTGAAAAACTAAGAACTGGGGAGATGGCTCAATGAAGTGCTTGCTATGCTAGTGTTCAGTACCTCAGTTTTGACCCCCAGAGCCCATATAAAAGGCAGGCACTAGGTCGGGCATGGTGGCACACACCTTTTTTTTTTTTTTTAAGATTTTTTTTAAATTTTTAAATTTATTTTTGGAGAGAGACACAGAGAGAGACAGACAGAGATGGGCGCGCAAGCAGTCTCTCAGCTGCTGTGAACGAAATCCAGATGTGTGCGCCCCCTTGTGGGCAAGTGCAACATTGCGCCCTTGCATCACTTTGTATCTGGCTAAACGTGGGACCTGGAGTTTGGAACCTGTGTTCTTAGGCTTAGGAGGCAGGTGCCTTAACCGCTAAGCCATCTCTCCAGCCCACACACACCTTTTTAAAAAAATATTTTTATTTATTTATTTCTTAGAGAGAGAGAGAGAGAATGGGCGCTCCAGGGCCTCTAGCCATTGCAAATGAACTCCAGACGCGTGCACCCCCTTGTGCATCTGGCTTACGTGGGACCTGGAGAATAGAACCGGGGTCCTTAGGCTTCGCAAGCATGTGCCTTAACTGCTAAGCCATCTCTCCAGCCCTGCACACACCTTTAATCCCAGCACTCGGGAGGCAGAGGTAGGAGGATTGCCATGAGTTCAAGACTACACAGTTAATTCCAGGTCAGCCTGGGATAGAGTGAAACCCTACTGGAAAAACAAAACAACAACAACAAAAAAGCCAGACACTATAGTAAGCATCTGGAATCCCAGAGGCTCACAGGCCAGCTAAGCTGCGCAGCAGTGAATGAGAGACCTGGCCTCAAACAAGATAGAAGACAATGACCAACAGCCAAGGCTTGTCCCCTGAATTCCACATAGGCATTGTGGCACACCTGTACTCACACACATGAATCTGCACATATACACAAACACAAACTGCCAAGGTCATCAAAACAAGGGAGTCTAAGTAAAGTGTAAGAGGGGCCTAAGGAGACATAAACACTCACTCCAATCTGGGATTCTGAAACAGAAAAGTATCAGGTAAAAACTAAGGGCCTCTAAGGACTTGAGTCGGTAAAATCAGTACTAGTTTGTCAGTTAGGGCAAATGGACCAAACTGTCCTGTAGGGTGCTGATAAGAGAATGGAGGCAGAATATGTGGAAACTCTCTTACTATCCTCCTGATTTTTCTCAAGTGCCCACCTTCCTTCTCTCTGTCTTAAAAATAAATAAAATATTTCAAAAAAGAGAGAAATGCAAAAGAAAGTACTGCTCTCTTTTGTAAAAATATATTTTTATTTATATGCAAGCAGAGAGGTGGGGGGAGGAGGAGTGGGTGTGCCTCCTGCCATTGCAAATGAACTCCAGATGCATGTGTCACTTTGAACACCTGGCTTGTATCAGAACTTGGGACTCAAACCCAGGCCATCAGGCTTTTCAAGTAAGCACCTTTAGCTGCTGAGCCATCTCTTGAGCCTTTAAAGCATTAAAGACCATGAATATATCTTTAATGAGAGTAGTACAGGTTCAGGCACTTTAAGATTGAAATATCAAAACAAAATCTTAGGTCTGCCCCAGAAGTAGAGACATACTCAATATTAACACATAAACAGTAGGTAGAAAATATCTTGAAAATGGCTTGTTTGTCCTCAAGTTGGAAAGGTGCCAATTTTGGTGTGACTAAAATAAAACCAGACTCTGAGAACACTCTTTTTTTTTTTTTTTTTTTTTTTTTGGGTGAGACAAGCTCTTACTTACATTGTCCACGAAGGCCTAAAAAGTCAACATCTTCCTGTCTCAAACTCCCAAGTACCTGGGATTACAATAGAGGCACCACCTCTGGTATCCTCTCTCATATAGTTAACTTTCAAACCAACTTGTCAGAAAATGTGTTTGACCCCAGTGACAGTTATTGGAAAATAATAAATCCTTAGGGCTGGAGAGATAGCTTAGCCGTTAAGGTGTTTGCTTGAGAAGGCTGAGGACCAAAGTTCAATTCCCCAGTTTTTAATACACAAGGTGGCACATTATGTCTGGAGTTCGTTTGCAGTGGCTGAGGCCATGGCACGTCCATTCTCTCTCTCTCTCTCTTAAATAAATAAATAGATATTTATTTATTTATAAAAGTAAGAGCTACTTCTCTACTCTCAAATGTGTAATTTATTTGAAAATCCAGGATGTTAAGCTTTGTAAAGTATTTTGTCTACACAGACATTATAAAGTTTAGGTTGGGGGCTGAAGGAATGGCTTAGCAGTTAAGGCACTTGCCTGGAAAGCCGAAGGACCCAGGTTCAATTCCCCAGAACCCACGTAAGCCAGATACACAAGGCAGTGCATGCATCTGGAGTTCATTTGCAGTGGCTGGAGGCCCTGGTGCACCCATTCTCTCCCTCTCCCTGTCTCTCTCTCTCAAAAAAACAAACAAACAAATAAATAAAATTCTAGGTTGGGTTAGAGAGATGGCTCAGTGGTTAAAGGCACTTGCTTGCAAAGCCTGCCAACCCAGGTTCAATTCCCTAAGAACTACCTAAAGTCAGATGCACAAAATAGCATGTGTCACGAGTTCGTTTGCAGTAACAAAAGGCCTTGGTTTACCCATTCTCTCTAACAAATAAATTAAAATATTCTTGTAAAGATCTAGGTTTTAAAATATATCTACTGTAAGTCACTCGTAGGTATCAAATGAAACAGTACCTCGTAAGTCAGGTGTGTTGTTGTCACTTTAACACTAAAAGAATTAACAAGGGCTGGGTGTGATGTGCTTGCATGAGGTCCTGGGCTTCATTCCCAACATCATCAAATAAATAAATTTAACAAACAACTAGTGGCAATTACTTTTTAGGTGTGCATTAAGAAATCCTAGAGCCAGATTTAGTGGTGCACACCTATACTCCTAGCCAATTGGGGATCACCTGAATCCAGGAGTTCAAGACCAACACAGGTAACACAGTGACACCTCATTCCCCTCCCCCCGAAAGTCTTAATTTTCAAATATACCTGGTGAATGAAGCATAATAAGCTTTAAAAATTTAAATTTATTTATTTTATTTATTTATTTTTGGTTTTTTTGAGGTAGGGTTTTACTCTAGCTCAGGCTGACCTGGAATTCACTATGTGGCCTCGAACTCTCTGCGATCCTCCTACCTCTGCCTCCCGAGTGCTGGGATTAAAGGCATGCGCCACCACGCCCGGCTTTAAATTTACTTTTAACTTGTGGCAAAGTATACATATAACATATGCTTTATCATCTTAACCAAGTATACAGGTCAGTAGTTTAAGTAGAATCACAATATTGTGCAACCAGCCTCCAGAATTTAAAAATGTTAAAAACACTGGCGTTCACATGCTGATCTGCAGAGCAGTGAAGATCTTAACAGTTTAAGAGGTTGAGACTATTTTATTAGTGCCCATTGAGTCAATTACAAAACGTCAAAGGTAATTTATTCCTTTACAATAAAACCTTTTTTGTTGTAGTGGAATTGTGAAATCCCTTTTCTTTACTGCAGGCTCCACATGGAACCCAGGATGTGTGTAACTGTACTCTCAGGATTACTATGAAATCTACCACTAATCAAAGTGATAGGACGCTCCTTTCAAGTCCTCTGTTTCTTCAATCAAGTTCCTCACTGAAGGAATTTCAAATCACAAGTTTAAATCTCTACAGTAGTACTTCTTTACAGTGTCACGTAATTGAATCTCTTTAGAAAAAAAAAAAGCCTTTTCTTTCTCCACTTCAAGTGAAAGTTAAAACAATTCAATTCACTAGTTTGCTTTTTTGGCAGTCTATGCACAGGGTTCTCGGGCGACTTTCAGAGACACATCTCAGGAGTTCATCGACTGGCAGACATGGTTAACAGGCCAAGTGAACTACAATGCACTCACTGGTGTCCTTTTTTTTTTTTTTTTCTTTTAACCCCTGATTTTACTTTTGATAGGTCGCTTGACTACAGACATACATCAATCTTATTACAGATCTGTTTCTCGATTCTGACTGTTCAATCAGCAGGTGTGAGATGGAACCTGACTGGGGTCAATTTCAGACCTTTTTCAGTCTGAACTATTTTCTTGTAAGTAAGAATGAAAATAATTGGTCAGAGCCAAAATGAGGAGCAATAACAAATGCAGGGGCAGAAAAGATAGGCATGTGTCCACTGCCATATGACTCCCCATTTTCTATTTTTCAAATTTAATTTTTTAGAAATGCTATCATTCGGTATCCCATTCAAGGCCCTTTCCTAGTTAAGAGCAAGAAAAGAAATAAATGGGCATAACCTTGGTCCAGGGAACTGGCAGAAATGACAGACACTTTAAAAAGGTTGTTTTTGTCTGCTTTCTGGGAGAGGCAGATGGGAAGACAGGGACTCACTCTGTGGCTTCAGCGGGCCTGAAACTCAGGACTATCCTCTTGCCTCAGCCTCCTAAGCGCTAGGATTAAAGATGTGAGCAACTGCACCTGTTTTTTAAAAGTTATTAAAAGTAGCATAGTTCTCATAGGTTCTACTTGCTCTCCCACTACAAGCCTGAGGCCCAGAACATGGAAAAGTACTGCTTAAATACACATAACTACAGAGGCCCAAATGAAATCCACTACCAGCGATCACGTGTTGAGCCTGAATCCTGTAGTGGAACCACATTTCTTAATCCCTAAGTATTTGAAAGCTATATAAAGCTCCGTTAGGGGCACTTGTTTCCCCCACAACTCTGGGCTGCCAGGAAGTTAAGACAAGGGCATCTAGAGGCCTTAATGCCCAAACTGGAAAGCTTTAGGCTAACACCCTGATTAGAGATTAACTACTTCCCTCCAAACCTGAAAGCATATCTTAAATACTTCCCGACTTTCTCATTTCTCTGTGTGCAGACATCGCCTCGGTGCTGTATAAATTAGTCATACTGTAAGCTCTATTTTAGATGCTGTGTACACTACATATATAGAACGGCCCACAGCGGTGGGAGCCGTGCACGGACCCATCGAGCTGTGCGCCGGGTGGCAGAGAGGTGGCTTCGATGAATGCCTTCTTACGCTGATCATTAAAAACTCTCCAACCTACTTCTCCTTCCAGAGGATTTTCTTAGAGGTAGGGTGCAAGCATGGGAGAGGAGAGGGTATGTGAATTCCGCAAGCTGCCCAGGGCCAGGAAGGTACCTGGTGTGTGTGCCCTCCACCCCAAGCTTCCCACCTATCCTGACAGGTCCTCACCTCCAGTTTGTCGGTCAACTCCTTGTGCATCTGCTCGTACTGCCGGCTCATGTCCTGGTTCCTCTCGAGCAGCGCCTTGCCCAGCCGGGCAGCCAACACCAGATCTTTTTCCTTCTGACGGATCACGGACAGCAGCTCGGGATCCTGGGTAGGGAGGCGGCGGCGGCGGCGTGGTCTGCGATCCGCTCCCTTCGATCGGAGGCCCGGACTCGGCCTGATGATGTTCTCCGGGATCGGATGTCCGTTCCCCAGCCGCCAGCAACGCCAGCTCCTCCTCTAATGCCAGTTCCAGTTCCCCGGGGCCCCCGGGGAAGGAGACGAGGGCGGCGGCGGTGGCGGCGGAGACGGCGGGACTCCGGACTGCGTCCCCGGCCCCGGCGGGCAGCTCCATGCAGCAGGCGCTGTCCGGCTCCGAAGGTGCTGAAGCGCGGCCGGCCAAGCCCAGGCAGAAGGCGGACATGGCCCGCGCGCGCGCGCGCGCCGAGGAGCCCGCAGCGGTGCGGTGCGGTGCTGTGCAGCCCGGCCGGCGCGCGCCAGGCTGCAGGGGAAGGAGGGGGGCAGGGACCCCGCCGCGCCGCGCCGCCCCGCCGCCTCGTCCTCGCCGCTGCACGCGCGGCTTCCCCCGCCCCCCCGGGTCCCCGCGAGCCCTGGGCGGGGGCGCGCACCGGTCCGTCCCCTCCCTTCCCCCCCGCGCCGGTGCTGGCGGCGGCACGCGCCCCCGCCCCCGGGGGGTTCTTACTGCTCGCGCGTGCGCGCGCACCGGGAATAAGGGTGGATGGATGGATGGATGGATGGATGAAGAAGGTGGGAAAGGAAGGTTTGAAGCTGAGGGAAGAGGAGGGAGGTAGAGAAGCAGGAAGGGAGGAGGGAGCAAGGGCGATCACAGCCGCCGCCGCCGCCGCCGCTGGGCTTTCAGCCGCCCTGTTGCTGCTGCCGCCGCCGCCGCCGGCCGGGCAGCGTCTCACGGGGCGGGTTGCGCTCCGCTGTCGCTGCGACGCTCGCTGCTGCTGCTGCTGGCGGCGGCCGCTCTGGGCAGCCGCGCTCCATGTCCCTCGGCTCGGCGGCGGCGGCAGCAGCGGCGAAGGCGACGGAGGCAGCGGCTGCTACTGCTGCTGCTGCTGCAGGGGCCGAGGCGGCGACTCCACATCGCGCGCGCCGCGCAGCAGCTCCTTCTTCTACGTGCCGCCTTCCGGAGCTCCCCTCCAGCTTTCCCCGGGCCCACCGCGCCCCGCCCCGCCCCGCCCAGGGCTTCCGGCCACGCCCCCTCTCCGTCCCCGCCCGGCGCCTGACGTCCGCGCGCGTGCACACGCGTCTGCACCTGTTCTCGGCGGCGGCGCCCAGGTGCCTAACGTCGTCTTAACCCTTGCGGGGCCTCACGCCCCGGAGGATCGGAGAAAAGGGGGAACTGCTGCGCGCGCCGCCAGTGGAGAAACTTGGTGAACCTTCTCCCGCCCCCCACGCTCTCTGCAAAGGTTCGGGCCTCCCCTACGACGGATGCAACCACGCCTCCCGGTCCCGGAGCCCACTTCGCGGCGCGGCTCCGCCCTCAGCCTCGTTCCCATGTTGGCGTCTGGCCCCGCCCCACCCCTAGCTGTCTCACCTCAGGGTGTGGCCTCGTTCCCCTAACCTCCAGTTCACACCTCGGCTGGAGGCCGGCCCCGCCCCCTTAGCCTCGTTCTCACCTTCGAGCGTGGCCCCGCCCCTTAGCCTCGTTCTCACCTTCGAGCGTGGCCCCGCCCCTTAGCCTCGTTCTCACCTTCGAGCGTGGCCCCGCCCCTCAGCCTCGCTCTCACCTTCGAGAGTGGCCCCGCCCCTCAGCCTCATTCTCACCTTTCGAGCACGGTCCAGCTCCCTTAGTCTCGCTTCCACGTGGGCTGGAGCAAGCTGTCTGGAGTCGTGCATGTTCCAGTCTGAGCTTTTTATTAGCTAGTCCGTAAGCCAAAGGGACTGAGGAAGTATGACAGGTAGACAAATCGCGAGAGATGTGTCCCTACAAGAGCCAAGCAGTCGGGAGAGGGAGCTCTGGAGAGGCAGGAAGAGAAAGGATGATTACGGGGGTGCTGGGGGGGGGGAACCTGCATTTTAAATGCTGATGACTCAGGGATACGAAGGACCAGATGCGTCCATCAGCAGCCAGAGAGAAAGGGTTTTGTGTAGGAATAGCGGAAAATTCTGCTCACAAGATGGGCATACGAAACAAATGAATCTTTCCAAAATAACTACTGTTTATTTGCAATTTGTCCCTTATTGAGTGCTTTTCTGTCTTAGAAACCTTACAAAGTGCAACCTTCCGATTTTACTTAGCAGAAAACTCGGGCCCGCGGTGCAAGCAGCCTGACGTCAGGATTCCCAGTCAATCATTATTCTTCACTCTTTTCACATAGGACCAATCTTGAGGAAGATAAGTGGTCATTTATGATCAGTATGGATCAATTCTAATGTTTTCTGGAATGATCAAAAGGACTGACGGGTTGACTGGGTGACTTCCGGTCAGTTCTTTGACCACATCATCGATGATGCTGTGTCTCTCCTGTTTTCAGAAATATTTCTATATGAAGCAGAAATCTCTCTTGACTGTGTCCTTTTTCTCTTGCATGACAAACCAATTTTATTTTTTTTTTTTTGAGGTAGGGTTTCACTTTAGTCCAGACTGACCTGGAATTCACTATGTAGTCTCAGCGTGGCCTCAAACTCACAGTGATCTTCCTACCTCTGCCTACTGAGTGCTGGGATTAAAGCATGCACCACCACACCTAGCTAGTTTTAATTTTTTTTTTTTAATATTTATTTATTTGACAGATAAAAAAAGGGAGAGAGAGGGAGGGAGGGAGAATGGGCATACTAGGGCCTCCAGCCACTGCAAACAAACTCCAGACCTATGCGCCACTTTGTGCAGATAGCTAATGTGGGTCCTGGAGAATCAAACTTGGGTTCTTTGGCTTTGCAGGCAAACGCCTTAACAGCTAAGTTATCCCTCCTGCCCAAATTTTTAAATTTTAATTTATTTATTTGCAAACAGAAAGAGAGGGAGACGGAGAGAATGGGAGACCAGAGCCTCTAGCCTCCAGCAGCTGCAAACTCCAGATGCATGAGCCACCTTGTGCATCTGGCTTTACATGAGTACTGGGGAATTGAGCCCAGGTCATTAGGTTTTACAGGCAAGCGGCCTTAATTGCTGAGTATTCTCCCCAGCCAGACAACCTAGTTGTTTTTTTTTTTTTTTTTTTTTCGTTTTTCGAGGTAGGGTCTCGCTCTAGTCCAGGCTGACCTGGAATTCACTATGTAGTCTCAGGGTGGCCTTGAACTCATGGGGATCCCCCTACCTCTGCCTCCCAAGTGCAAGGATTAAAGGCGTGCGCCACCATGCCGGGCAAGATAACCTAGTTTTGAGAGTTACATCATTCTTTGTCTCTCCCCCCATCAGTGAGATGGAAATTCCAAGACATCGAGAAACTGAAATGTATCTCATGGGTTCTGTTTTACTTATTTTTTAAAAAAATATATTTTATTTATTTGAGAGAGAGAGAAAGAGGCAGAGAGAGAGAGATAGAGAGAGAATGGGTGAGCCAGGGCCTCCAGCCACTACAAACATACTCCAGACACATGCGCCCCCTTGTGCATCTGGCTTACGTGGATCCTGGAGAATAGAACTGGGATATTTTGGCTTTGCAGGCAAATGCCTTAACCACTAATCCATCTCTCCAGCCCCTGTTTTTCTTATTAAATATAGAGCCTAGACAATATCAGGTGTCACAATCTCCTTTCAGGCTGAAAGCAAGAATCCAAAAAGTCTGAGCCTCAGAGTTGGTTTGGGATTGGAGTTAGACAAGAGGCATGCTTGCCCCATCAAATTTTAGAGCTAAATGTGTGCATTTGGCAAGGTTCTGGCCAAGGAACAGATTGTCTAACGTTTTTTCCCCAAGGTAACGTCTCACTCTAGCTGAGGTTGACCTGGCACTCACTCTTAGTCCCAGGCTGGTCTTGAGCTCACAGTGATCCTCCTACCTCTGTCTTCCCCTCCCCGAGTGTTGATATTAAAGGCATGTGCCACTACACCTATCTAACACTTTTTATTACATGCCCCCCCCATATACACCTTGGTCAGAAATTGTAGGTCCTGGTGAGCTCCAGGTCAGCTCTCTTTTGTCTTGTTTCAGTCACAGAAGGACAAATCTTATTTTCTTTTTTTTTTGGTTTTGGTTTTGCAAGGTAGGGTCTCACTCTGGTCCAGGCTGACCTGGAGTTAACAATTAACTATGTAGTCTCAGGGTGGCCTCGAACTCTCAGCGATCCTCCTACCTCTGCCTTCCGAGTGCTGGGATTAAAGGCGTGCGCCACCACGCCCAGCTGAAGGACAAATCTTGCCCTCATCTATATGGGGACACATACGAAGAACTAACAGGATTCCTAATCAAAAGGGGTTGTGGGGCTGGAGAGATGGCTTAACGGCAGTGAAGGCGCTTGCCTGCAAAGCCAAAGGACCCAGGTTCTATTCTCCTGTACTCATGTAAAGCCAGATTCACAAGGTGGTGCATACATCTGGAGTTCGTTTGCAGCAGCTGGAGGCCTTGGAGTGCCCATTCTCTCTCTGTTTATCTCTCTCTCTCTCTCTCTCTCTAATAAGTTTAGAAAGGGGGGAGTTGTGGCTCTTACTTACCATGGATGCAGACAGGCACCCTGTCTTGACAAAAAAAGACTGGCTTGCTGAGCCTTAAACTTAGTGTTCCTGATCGTTTATTCTTGGCTGTTACCATCAAAGTGCTGACTAGCTTCTGCCTTGTTTTGTTTGTTTGTTTGTGTCAGAATTTCATATTGACAAGGTCTCTTTCAACTTGCTATATAGCCAAGGCTGCCTTTGAACTCCTGATCCTCCACCCTTCACGTACTGGAACAACAAGCATGCACCTTGCTGGAAGTGATCATTTTTTTTCTTTTCTTTCTTTCTTTATTTCAGACAAAGAGAGGGGGAGAGAGAGAGTGAGAACGGGTATGCCAGGGCCTCCAGCCACTGCAAACGAACTCCAGACACATGCGCCATCATGTGCATCTGGCTTACATGGGACCTGGAGAATCGAACCCAGGTCCTTAGGTGTTGCAGGCATGCATTAACTAAGCCATTTCTTCAGCCCTAGAAGTGATCATTTCTTACCAAGGTATGGCCCTGACCATTATATTTCTGTGAATGTTCAACGGAGACCAAGCCTAAGCTTGGATAACTATTTGGAATAATGGTACTTCGACTGTTTGGCCTCAGAATCACTTTATACTCTTAACAATTACTGAGGACATAAAAACATTTAATATAGGTGTAGATATTAATATTTACTACATCAGAAATTTAAAAGGGGAAGAGTTTTATTTAACTTCCTTAAAATGCTGGGGAGATGGTTCAACAGTTAAGAGTGCTTGCTGGCAAAGCCTGATGGCCCAGTTTTGATTCTCCAGTACCCACAAAGAGCCAGATGCACAAAGTGGAATATGTGTTTGGAGTTTAGTTGCAATGACAGCAGTGGCTAGAGGCCCTGGTGTACCCATTCTCTCTCTCAAATAAATAAATTTTAAAAATACGTATTATAAACATGTTATCAAAATACATTTTCGCATCTGGCTTATGTGGGTCCTGCAGAATCAAACTTGGGTCTTGAACTTCACAGGCAAGTGCCTTAACTGCCAAGCCATCTCTCCAGCCAAATCAAAATACATTTTTATGAATAGTAATGATATCCCCAAACTTTAAGACCATTAGTAAAAAGAGTGGAATTATCTATTCATTTTTGTAAATCTTTATTAATGTCTACTTTAACAGAAAACTGACTTCTTATGTTTATTTCTACACTAAATGTGTCAATATTTTGTTATGATTAAAATATATGAATAAAATTTGGTCTCCTAAAGAAAGTGCTTAGGAAAGGAAAAATATTTCAATAACCTTTTCAGATCATTGTGGGTAATTTCTTTGATATTAAACCAATGTTTAACAAGTAGTAGTTTTTTTTGTTTGTTTGTTTGTTAAAGTAAGGCTCTCTAGCCCAGGCTGACCTGGAATTCACTATATAGTCTCAGGGTGTCCTCAAACTCATGTTGATCCTCCTACCTCTGCCTCCTGAGTGCTGGGATTAAAGGAATGCGCCACCATGCCTGACTAGTAGTTCCTTAAAAATTTTTTTAGAAATTTATTTGGGACAGGGAGAGAGAGACAGAGTAGGCACAGAGAGAGAATGGGATGGGCACGCTAGTGTAGTCTCAGGGTGGCCTTGAACTCATGGCAATCTTCTTACCTCTGCTTCCTGAGGGCTGGGATTAAAGGCACGCACCATGACGCCCAGCAAGTTTCTTTTCTTTTTTCTTTCCTTCTTCTCTTCTCTTCCTTCCTTTTTTCAGTTTTTCAAGGTAGGGTTTAATTCTAGCCCAGAATGTAGTCTCAGGGTGGCCTCAAACTCATGACGATCCTCCTACCACTGCTTCCCAAGTGCTGGGATTAAAGGCGTGCACCACCACGCCGGGCTCCAAATAGCTTCTTAAAATAAGTTGAAATGTAGAATCTCAAGGAAATCCAATGATCTAGTTTTGGAATAGATCTTTTACCAATGCATAACCTCCTCTGTAATGCCATGCATTGGTCGTTTGGAAAATATCATTTTATACAATAGCAAATGCATAGTATTTATTATTGGGCTTTGTGGCTCATGCCCGCAATCCCAGTACTTACGGAGGCTGACCCAGGAAGATTGCAGCTAATTCAAGGCCAGCAGCCTGAACTGCATAGTGAGTTAGAGACCAGACTGGGCTACAGTGTGAGACCCTGTCTCAGTAAGAAAGCAAATAAGCCAGGCATGTGGCTCATGCCTTCAATCCCAGCTTAGAGGCAGAGGTAGGAGGATCTCCATGAGTTCAAGGCCACCCTGAGACTATGGGATGACCTGGAGGTCAGCTTGGGTAGAGGGAGACTCAACCTCGAAAAACCAACCAAAAAGAAAAAGAAAAAAAAAGAAAGCAAATAAACCATTTGAGAGAGAGAGAGAGAGAGGAATATATATATAAAGAGAGAATATGGGCATGCTAGGGCCTCTAGCCACTGCAGACGAACTCCGAATGCATGTGCTACCTTGTGTATCTGGCTTTACATGGATACTGGGGAATCAAACCTGGGTCCTTGGGCTTTGCAGGCAAGCACCTTAATCATTAAACCATTTCTCCAGCCCTAAGCATTTATTAATAGTATTATTCATCTCATCATTAAAATATTTTATTTGCCGGTCATGGTGGTGCATGTCTTTAATCCCAGCACTCGGGAGGCAGAGGTAGGAGAATTGCCATGAGTTCAAGGCCACCCTGAGACTATGTAATAAATTCCAGGTCAGCCTGGGCTAGAGTGAAACCCTACCTCAAAAAAACAAAAAAAAAATTTTTTTTAAATTTGAGAGGAGAGAGCACTCATGGGTACACCAGAGCTGCTTCTTGCTGTTGCAAATGAACTCCATATACATGTTCCACTTTGTGTATCTGGCCTTACATGGCTACTGATTTACTGAGCCTGGCTGACAGGCTTTGCAAGCAAGTTCCTTTAACTGATTAGTCATTTCCTCAGCCCCTGTATCATTAATAATGTCTTTAAGTATTAGAACATTTTGCTCACTGAGCTGGATATGAGTTTTCCAAAATTCTTTCTACTTTCATTAGAAAGTTGGAATTTTATCATTGAAACAGACATTGTTAACTGCTTTCCTAACATGATGTTTTATTGATTCCAGAGACAAATTTAAATTACTATAGTTTGTAATTCTTTCATTCAAGTAAAAATGGTGTTCCCCCCAAAATAGGTACCAGAAACCAGTAAGCTGGTAAGAGGCTATAAGGGAGGGAGGAAAGGGAAGGACTTAAGTGTATGGTAATGCACATATGTAAGTAGAAGAACTGATTTCAGGGAGGGGAATGTCCTAAGTGAGGCCATGGGAAGAGAATGCATACAAGAAGGGCAGGGGGAGGGTCAATCTAAACTCAAGATATTGTGAATAAGACATATGTAAAATTATTTTTTTGAATAAGGGCACGTCTAGAAGCTGTAGACTGTTACTAGAAAATTTTCAGTACTTGGGATGGAATACCTTCCAGTGAGTTGTTGGCCAAGGAGGTCCCGGTAGCCTCCAAAACATTAAAGGCTCTTGTCAAAGCCCTTGGTTTCCCTAGAGAAACAGATAGTAAGACCCTATTGCTGAAGACATCTCATGCCTGAGAAGCATGGTCACTGAGAAAGCAAACTGGTGTGGAGCAGAAAATCTTCTCCTGTAGACCAGCCAACTGAAAGCTGAAAAAGCTGCATTGCACGCAGCGTATGGGAGACAGAAGTCATCTACAGTGAAAACAGTGGACGCTGAATATTCAAGCTTGGCCAGACAGGCCCAATGACTGAACGGGTGCAATAGTGGCATGTCTATTCTTGGGGTAACCAACTGCTCCATAATTGGACTGAAGGCCCTCTCTACGGGAGGGAATACATACCTGGTACTGAAAAACCTAAGTAAAAGTCTTTGGTAGGTGAGGTCATGAGCCTTAGGGGTATAAGCCTGCTCTCATCTGACTAAATGTATATATTATTCCCACCAAGCTGCCCTGAAAGCACTACACTTAATGTTCATATTCACATATTAACGCTACTCTCACTTCTGGTTAGAGAAGCTTCTCTTTTCAGATGGTGATGACCACTGGGATGACCCAAAAGGCAACATAGTGCTGAGAAGAAGGGATGGAGGAGTGCCCAGCACTGAAACACCTCTGTCACACCCTACAAGGCTCAGGGACCATTGCGGAAGAGGGGGCGGATAGAATGGAAGAGCCAAAGGAAGGGTATAACCTCTTACAATGCAGCTGTCCAGACAGAAACTGGCCTCGATATCCATGACTTTGCAGTGCCCAGCAATACCTTTGCAAAACCCTCAAAATAGAAGAAAAAGATGATAACATCAAATTAAAAGAGAGAATAATGGAGAGAGGGAGGGGATATGATGGAGACTTGAGTTCTTAAGGGGAATGGGGGGAGGGAAGGGAAATATCACGTGGGTTTTTTCTTTGTATGTGAGTATAAAAGTCAATAAAAAACAATAATAATTAAAAAAATGGTGTTCCCTGAAAAAAAAAAAATGACTGCTTTAGCTCATAACTCAAATAGTGTTATGAGTGCCTTACCTCAAAACCACCTTCAAAACCGGGCATGGTGGCGCATGCCTTTAATCCCAGTACTGGGGAGGCAGAGGTAGGAGGATCACTGTGAGTTCAAGGCCACCCTGAGACTACATAGTGAATTCCAGGTCAGCCTGGACTAGAGTGAAACTCTACCTCAAAAAAAAAAAAAAAAATCTTCAAAGCCCAGTGTACAGCAGAAGTGCGTCATGGGTAATCCTATTTCATTACATGAAATATCAAAAGGATATGTACTTATGGGTTTAGATTTAATAAAAGTGCTGTTTCATCAGGTAAGTTTTTTTTTACCTGAGTTAGTACATGAACATGAAGAATAAATAAATGCCTACCAGTGCACCTTGATACCTACTATAGTTTTTTAAAAATAGTTTTATCTAATTGAGAAAGACACAGACAGAGAGAATGGGTGTGCCAGAGCCTCTAGCCACTGCAAACGAACTCCAGATGCATACACTAACTTGTGCATCTGGCTTATGTGGGTACTGGGGACTTGAACCTGGGTCCTTAGGCTTTGCAGGCAAGTTCCTTAGCCACTAAGTCATCTCTCCAGCCGCCCCCCCTTTTTGAGATAGGGATTCAATCTAGCCCACGCTGACCTGGAATTCACTATGTAGTCTCAGGCTGGCCTCATACTCACAGGAATCCTATCTCTGCCTCCTGAGCCCTGGAATTAAAGGTGTGAGCCACCACGCCCAGCACCTGCTGTAGTTTGGACCATAAGTCCTTTTGGTAAAAAGGCTTACTCTATAGCACAGCACTGTTGGGAGAGTGGGCCTAATGAGAAGGCTAAGTCACTGGGAATATGTTCTTGATATATATGTGTATATGTATGTATAATTTATTTATTTGAGAAAAAGAGAGAGACAGAATGAGCACACAAGGGCCTCCAGCCACTGCAGATGAACTCCAGAGGCATGCACCACCTCTGGCTTATGTGGGTATTGGGGAATCAAACCTAGGTCCTTAAGCTTTGGAGGCAAGTGCCTTAACCACTAAGCAATCTCTCCAGCCCAATAGATAGTTTTTTTGTTTTTGTTTGTTTGTTTGTTTGTTTTTCAAGGTAAGGTCTCACTCAAACCCAGGCTGACCTAGAATTCACTATGTAGTCTCAGGCTGGCCTAGAACTCACAGCAATCCTATTACCTCTGCCTCCCGAGTGCTGGGATTAAAGGCGTGCGCCACCACGCCCAGCAAGGGAGTGTGTCCTTGAAGGGGATTTTAAAGCCTGGGTCCTTTTCTTCTTCTTTCTCTTTTCCTTCCCAGCCATGAGGTAAGCGATTTGGGTCCTCCATTTGTCCCAGCCTCTATGTGCTGCCTGGCCCAAAGCAAGTCCAATCAGTCATAGACCGAATCCTCTACAGCAGTGAGTCAGAATAAACCCTTCTTCCTTATAAATTGATTATGTAAGGTTCTGGTTCCAGTAATAAATATAACACAGTACCACTGCTTTCATTCATGCTAACCTTCCAGTAGTGTTACAACTACTGTTTTCTTTTCAACATCAATATAATTTATACCATGATTAAAAACAAAAATAACATTAGACAATTAGCATTATCACATTAATTTTATTATGATTAAATACACACCTTGCTGTGTATTACCATTCCTTTTGGTACCTTAAATTCCCATGAACTTAATGCATGAACTTCCACAGAAGTGCTATTATACCACTAGGGGTAAAATATTCTGATATTTCTCAATGTGACAACACTCATCCAATTTTCCCCAAGTTGTTTGTTTTTTATTAACATCTTAATCTGTAATAACTGGAAAATATAAAAGACAAAACATCTCCCAGAAAAAAAGTTTTTTGTTTTTGAAAAGTCAAGTGTTGAAATATGAGGAGCTGGCAAGATGTGTGATAAAGCAATCCTGTGTTTGGCATTTTCACTCGGCAGTAGTGTGTGTGTGTGCGCTCGTGTTGCCACATGTGTGTTTTCTTTGTGAACTAGTTGTCGAAGCAGAAATGTCTCAAAAAATCCCAAAATGTTTTCCAAAGTTTCTTATGTTTTCAGAGTTGAGTTGACATTTTGCAAAATACTGTGTGTTTGTGTGTCTATGTGTGTGTCTGCCTAGTAGATTTCAAGTTGATTTTTAGTGGCTGGTACTTGCCAGCATCAGTCTTTATCAGAAACCTTGCCCTGCCTGGTATGGAGAAATAAATTCTCTGCCACTCAGAAGGTAAACCAAAGGCCTGTTTTACCCGTACCCCAATACACAGTGTCTTCCTGCCTCTTTCTCCTCCAGCTTCTATTCCTTCCCACCATCATTCCTGCCCAAATTTTCATTCCAGGTAAGAGATCTGCTATAGTTTGGATAAATATCCCTAAACACCTATGCAGTAAAAGCTTGGTCTGGGCCTGGAGAGATGGTTCAGCAGTTAAGGTGCTTGTCTACAAAGCCCAAGGACCTGGGTTTGATTCCCCAATACCCATGTAAAGCCAGTTGCACAAGGTGGCCCATGCATCTGGAGTTCGTTTGCAGTGGCTAGAGGCCCTGGGGCACCCATTCTCCCTCTATCTGTCTCTTTCTTTCTCAAATGAATAATTTTGTTTTAAAAAGCTTGGGGGCTGGAGAGATGGCTTGGCAGTTAAGGCCCTTGCCTATAAAGCTTAAGGACACAGGTTCAATTCCCCAGTACCCATGTAAGCCATATGTAAGACCTATGCAGTAAAAGCTTGGCCTGGGCCTGGAGAGATGGTTCAGCAGTTAAGGTGCTTGTCTACAAAGCCTAAGGACCTGGGTTTGATTCCTCAATACCCACGTTGCCAGTTGCACAAGGTGGCACATGCATCTGGAGTTCATTTGCACTGGCTACAGGCCCTGGTGTGCCCACATTCTCTCTCTCCTTTCTCTCTCTCTGTCTCTCTCTCTCTCTCAAGTAAATAAGAAAGAAGGAAAAAAGAAAGAGAAAGGAAGGAAGGAAGAGAGAGAGAAGGGAAGAAGGGAAGAAGGGAAGAAGAGAGGAAAGAAAGAGAGAAAACAAATAACTGGAGAAAAATCTCCCTCTGATGCTGTGATCTTTGCTAATGTTAATATCTGCTTTCTTTCCCCTTATCTACCTGTCTCCTTTCAAAATAAATTTATTAAATGAAAAATGTGTCAACTCACAAATAAATGGTACTGATGTTATCAAGTATAAAAAAATCATGATGAGGTTTGAAGAGATGGCTCTGCAGATATGAGCACTGCTCAAGCATGAGATGGGAGTCTGATCCCAGCACCCATGTACAAAGCACAGCCCCACATGCCTAGAACACTAGTGCTGAAGGGGGTGGAGACAGGAGGATTGCTGACACTCCCTGGTCAGCTGGTTTAAACACGGAACAGGGAGCTCCAGGTAATAGGGGGTCTCTGGCCAGGCATGGTGGCGCACGCCTTTAATACCAGCACTTGGGAGACAGAGGTAGGAGGATCGCCATGAGTTCAAGGCCACCCTGAAACCACAGAGTGAATTCCAGGTCAGCCTGGGCTAGAGTGAAACCCTACCTTGAAAAACAAAAACAAAAACAAACAAACAAAAAAAATAGGGGGACTCTGTCTCAGGAAAATAAAGCAGAAAAGTGAGCCAGGTGTAATGATGCATACTTGCTATGAATTCAAGGCCACCCTGAGACTACAGAGTGAATTCCAGGTCAGTCTGAGCTAGAGCGAGACTTGACCCCGAGGACACTCAGCACTCACCGAAGCAGAGATCCAGAGGCTCCTAAGAGCTCATCACTGAAGTAGACTTAAAAACTCACCCACCACGGCTCAGGAAATTTTGCAGAAGAGGGGGTGGATGGAAATATTGTAAGAGCCACAGGTTGAGACATCATGCCCAGAGGTATTCCCTACCCCCCCCCAAATAACTGCTGCTCCCACAACACATAAAGCACGACCCCACAGGGAATACCTGCAACCCCAATGAGGATCATCCCCAACAGAATGGGGACAGGGATAAGGGAAAAGAGGGTAACAACACATGATGCATCCATACGAAATATGTTTTTAGCAATAATAATAGTAATAATAATAAAAAAGAAAACAAAGACCTGGGCGTGGTGGTGCACGCCTTTAATCCCAGCACTCGGGAGGCAGAGGTAGGAGGTTCCTCGTGAGTTCAAGGCCATCCTGAGACTACATACATAGTGAATTCCAGGTCAGCCTGAGCTACAGCGGGACCCTGCCTCAAAAAACAAAACAAGCCGGGCTGGAAAGATGGCTTAGCGGCTAAGGCGCCTGCCTGCTAAGCCTAAGAACGCTGGTTCCAATCTCCAGCGGTTCCAATCTCCAGGTCCCACGTTTAGCCAGATGCAAAGTGAGGCAAGGGCGCAATGCTGCACTTGACCACAAGGGGGTGCACACATCTGGATTTCGTTCACAGCAGCTGAGAGACTGCTGGCGCGCCCATCTTTGTCTCTCTCTCTCCAAAAATAAATTTAAAATAATTAAAAACAAAACAAAACAAACAAACAAACAAGCAAAAAAGCAGAAAAGTGATAGAGGAGGACACCCAATGTCTTAAGCCCCTGACCTCCATATGCATGCACACAAGGTGCGTGAATCTGCACGCACACCTGTGCATACACAATACACACACACCAAAACAATCACAATGGTAGTATGCAAATGACTAAAGTTGGGAAATGACTGAAGTTGGGGTACAGTGGGGTTATTGTGAATGGCAATCTAGGGTTCCTATGTTCCATTCACCACTCAGGGGTTGTGTAGGTTTGAGCATGGCCTTTAACATGCCTGTGCTGTGGTCTCCTTACCTATATGGTTGGGATGGTTGGATGATCCTCCCTCATCCTTTCTGGTGGTGGTTCTTTTGTAAAAAAATTATTTATTTATTTAACAGAGAGATCAAGAGAGAGAAAATGGGTGAACCAGGGCCTCTTGCCACTGCAAACAAATTCCAGATGCATGCGCCACTTTTTGCATCTTGATTTACACGGGCACTGGGGAATCGAACCCAGGCAATTAGGCTTTGCAAGCAAGCACCTTTAACCACTGAGGCATCTCCCCAGCCAGGCAGAGGTTCTTAATTAGGATGACCCCTCTCTCTCCTTCCCTCCCTCCCTCTCTCTCTCCATCCCAGTTATGCAATACCTGGAGACATTTTGTGGTTTCACAACCACAAAGAAAGAGACACTATTGGCACTTATTCAGAAGTGGCCAGGGAATCCTGTAGTGTACAGAACAGTCTCCCACACAAGAATTATTTGGTCCTAAATCCCCAAATACTAACAGTCCCAAGATTGAGAAACTCTAATTTAACATGTCAGACTTTGGGCTGGAGAGATGGCTCAGCGGTTAGAGGTGCTTATTTGTTTGCAAACTGTGAGGGTTCTGGTTCGATTCCCCAGTACCCACGTGAGGCCAGTTACACAAAGTGGCGCATGTATCTGGGATTCGTTTGCAGTGGCAAGAGGCCCTGGAATTCCCCTGCTCTGGCTTCTCTCTCTTTGCAAGTAAATAAATAAAAAATATAAAATGAAATGGCAGACTTGTACAACTTGACCAAAGGGTTTGTGGTCTGAACAGGATAAAAGTGGACGTACTATAGTTTGGATCTTGAATTCTGCCATGTGTTCAAGTCTTGGTCCCCGGGGAGGTGCTTTGGAGAGTTAGTGGACCCTTTAAGAGATGAGGTATAGCCATAGGTCTTCGGTGACCAGAAGCATGCCCTTGGAAGGGGTTTGCGGGACCCTTTTCTTCTCTCTTTTGCTCCCCAGCCATGGAATGAGCAGTTTTGCCCCCCGCCTTACCATGATAAACTGCCTCATGACAGGCCCAAAGCAAAAGAGACTACTTAATTATGGATTAAAACCTCCAAAAAGCCAAAATAACTTTTTTTTTTGATAAGTGCATAGTATTGTGGTGTGTTGTGTGTCTGTGGTGTTATACGTGTGTATGTGCTGAAGCAGTGCCCCAGACCCTCACTGTGGTGGCTGGAGGAGAAATTTGGTGTCCCTCTCCATCTCTCACCCACTGGTTTGTTTGTTTGTTTGTTTGTTTGTTTGTTTATGAGAGAGACAGAGAGAATGAGAGAGTGAATGGGTGCTTCAGGGCCTCCAGCTGAAAAAAAAAACACAAAAAAGCTCCAGACACATGCTCCACCTTGTGCATCTGGCTTATGTGGGTTCTGGGAAATCAAAACTGGGTCCATTGGCTTTGCAGGCCTTAACTGCTTAACAGCCCAATTATTTTTTATTTTCCTTCTTTACAACAGAGTCTCTTATGGATTTCAGGGCTTGTCCTCATGAGCTCCAGTGATTCTCTGGTCTCTGTTCCCCTACAAGACTGGAATCACAGGTGTCTGTGGTCACACCCAACTGTTTATGTGGGTTCTGGAGATCTGAACTCAGGAGGGCTCAGAGCCCCCCTCAGGTCCTCAAGCTTAAGCCATCTCTCTAGCCCAACCTTAAAAGATTTTAATGTATAATTTTATTATTGACAACTTCCATACTTACAGACAATAATCCATGATAATTCCCTCTCCTCCCCACTTTCCCCTTCACACCTCTTCTCTCCATCATACCCCCTCCCTCTCTCCATTCATCTCTTTTTATTTTGATATCATCGTCTTTTTCCCTATTATGAGGCTCTTGTGAAGGTATTGCTAGGCACTGCGAAGTCGTGGATATTGAGGCCGATTTCTGTCTGGACAGTTGCATTGTAAGCAGTCCTACCCTTCCCTTGGCTCCTACATCCTTTCTGCCACGTTTTCCTCAATGGACCCTGAGCCTTGGAGGGTGTGATAGAGATGTTTCAGTGCTGGACACTCCTCTGAACCTTCTTCTCAGCACTATGTTGTCTTTTGGGTCATCCCAGTGGTCACTGCCATCTGAAAAGAGAAGCTTCTCTAACCAAGAGTGAGAGTAGCATTAATATATGAATATGAACATTAAATATAGTGCTTACTGGGCAGTCTGGTGAGCATAACATATGCAAACATATGCATTTAGCTAGACAAGAGCAGGCTTTTTACCCCTAAGGCTCATGACCTCCTCTGCCATAGGCTTTTGATTAGGTTTTCAGTACCAGGCATGTATTCCCTACCATAGAGCAGGCCTCCAGTCCAATTAGAGAGCAGTTGGTTTCCCCCAGAGCAGACATGCCACTATTGCACTTGTTCAGTCATTGGGCCTGTCTGGCCAGACTTGAGGCTTCCAGTGTCCACTGATTTCACTGCTGATGACTTCTGTCTCCCATAGGGCTGCATGCAGTGCAGCTTTCTCCAGCTTTCAGTCAGCTGGACTACAGGGAGGAGGTTTTCAGCTCAGCCTCCACTTGATTTCTCAGTGATCTTACTGCCTATACATGTGAAGTCTTTAGCAATAGGGTCTTACTATCTATTTCTCGTGGGAAACCAAGGGCCTTGGCAATAGCCTGTAATATTTTGAAGGCAACAGGAACCTCCCTAACCAATAACTCACTGGAAAGTATCCAATTCCTTAAAATTTTTTTTTATTTATTTGCATGTGCACAAGTGTGTGTGTGTGTGGGGGGGGGTTACTTCAGGGCCTTTTGCTGATGAAAACGAACTCCAAATGCATGGGCCACTTTTTGCATCTGGCTTTTTGTGGGTACTGAGGAATCAAACCCAAGCCAGCAGGTTTTACAAGCAAGTACCTTTAACCACTATCTCCCCAGCCCCCAAGCTTTTCTTTTACAAGTTACATGTTTCAGGTATTTTGTTACAGTGACAGAAAGCTGACTCATATAGGGTTTTATTATATGAGCCTTCGAAGCACATTTGGCTATTTATTTATTTATTTATTTGTTTGTTTGTTTGTTTGTAGCAGGGTTTTGCTCTAGTCCAGGCTGACCAGAAACTTACTCTGTAGCTCCAAGCTGGCCTTGAACTCACAGCAATCCTCCTACGTAAGCCTCCCAAATGCTGGGATTAAAGGTGTGCGCCACCAAACTCAGCTCGTTAGCTACTCTGAGGTTAGCAGAAAGTAACTCTTATTAGTTATGACACTGCCAGGGGTGTCCAACCTTTTGACATTGCAACATGACATTATCATCTACCAGTGTGTTGAGCTGCATTCATAGCTATCCTGGCACACATGTTGCCTGCAAACCAGGCGTGACTGAAGACAAACCCACAACCTTACTGGGTGAGTATAGTGGTGCGTGGCTATAGTCTCACCTGCTTGACAGAATGAGGCACAAGGATCCCTTGAGACCAGGCTGGACAACATAGTAAGAAAAATAAAAACTAAAACCCAAACAAAGTGCTTTGGGGGCTTGAGAAATGGCTTAGCAGTTAAGGTGCTTGCCTGTGAAGCCTAAGGATCTAGGTTTGATTCCCCAGGACCCACGTAAGCCAGATGCACAAGGTGGTGCATGAGTCTGGAGTTCGTTTGCAGTGACCGGAGGCGCTGCCATGCCCATTCTCTCTCTCTCTTCCTCTATGCCTCTTTCTCTCTCATTCCCAAATAAATAAAAATAAAATAAAATTGGTTGAATTGCTTCCAATATTGACTGAATTTCTCCCTGTCCTCTCCCTCCCCATTCTAATGATTTGGCTGTCTCTATTGCCCAAACTCATCAGAAAATGACTGCTTTATTACCCATGCTGGCTATTTTTGTTTCTTCCAGTGGCCACATCTAAAAAGATTTGTGGTCCAATTTTCTATGTGTTCACATTTTCCTGGTTCTTTTCAACAATCTTGGCCCCAAACACATCGCTAATGTGTTTTGCTACATATATCATTTATCTTGAAGCTATTTTAAAACACTTCCTAGTTTTATCTTCCTTTTAAATATTTGCCAAACATTTGTTATATCTTGTTCTTTCTGCATCACATTCTGGTTTAAGCTCTTGGCAGGCAAGTTATTTATATCAATTGATGCTTGCTCATACGAACTGCTTTTTGGGCGAAATTCCTTCCATTTTCTTCTATATTTTTCTTCTCTGGTTTCAGAGTAAACTCGGAGTATAATGAAATAGTTTACCAACTAGTTTCCAGAATGACCAAAAACTTTTGGCATGTGATAGGTGAAATACTTTGAATCTGGTTTTCATACTTTGTGTTAACACTGTTGCTACTGCCCTTCTATTTAATTTAATTTAATTTAATTTATTTGCAGAAAGAGATAGACAGAAGAGAGGCAGATAGATAGAGAGAGAATGGGCATGCCAGGACCTCTAGCCACTGCAAACGAACTCCAGACACATGTGCCCCTTGTGCATCTGGCTTTCGTGGGTCCTGGGGAATCAAACCTGAGTCCTTTGGCTTCACAGGCAAATGCCTTAACTGCTAAGTCATCTCTCCAGCCCACTACTGCCCTTCTTATTCTTAGGATTTATAGGTTTCTTTATTATATTTAAAAATAATATTTATTTATTTAAGAGAAAGAGAGAGGCAGATAGAGAGAATAGGCATGCCAGAGCCTCCAGCCTCCAGTTCATGCAAATGAACTCCAGATGCATGTGCCACCTTGTACATTTGGCTTATGTGGGTCCTTGGGAATTGAACCTAGGTCCTTTGGTTTTTCAGGCAAGTGCCTTAACCCCTAAGCCATCTCTCCAGCCCTTTTAAAAATATTTTCATTGGCTGGAGAGATGGCTTAGCAATTAAGGTGCATGCCTGCAAAGCCAAAGGATCTTGGTTTGATTCTCCAGGTCCCACGTAAGCCAGATGCACAAGGTGGCACATGTGTCTGGAGTTCGTTTGCAGTGGCTACCGGCCCTGGCATGCCCATCCTCTCTCTCTCTTTCTCTCTCTCTCTTCTTCTCTCTGTCTCAAATAAATAAATAAATAAATAAATAAATATGAAATCTTTTAAAAATATTTTTATTTATGGAGAGATGGCTTAGTGGTTAAGGCATTTGCCTGCAAAGCCAAAGGATCCTGGTTCTATTCTCTAGGACCCATGTAAACTAGATTCACGGGGGCACATGCGTCTGGAGTTCATTTGCAGTGGTTGGAGGTCCTGGTGCGCCCATTCTCTCTCTCTCTTTCTCTCTCTCTCTCTGCTTCTTTCTCTCTCTCAAATAAATAAATAAATAAATAAAATACTTTATTTATTTACGAGATGAGAGAGAGGAAATGGGTGTGTCAGGGCCTCCTGCCACTGCAAACAAACTCCAGATGCATTTGACACTTTGAGCATCTGGCTTACATGGGTACTGGGGAACTGAACCCGGAGCTAGCAAGCATCTTTAACTGCTGAGCCATCTCTCCAGCCCCAGGATTTATGGGTTCCTTGATGTATCTTGTGTTCAGAAGTCATCATCATGCTCTGATGGGTCAAGATTTAGTTATAAGACGGGCATGGCAATACATGTCTGTAACCCCAGTGTTTAATCAAATGCATGAGCCTGTGGGGAACATTTTACATTTATTTATTTATTTATTTATTTATTTATTTATTTATTTATTTTTGAGGCAAGCCCAACAGACTGGCCTTTTTTTGTTGTTATACGATAGAGAGAGAGAATTGGCATGCCAGGCCTCCAGCCACTGTAATCAAACCCCAGACACGTGTGCTATCTTGTGAACATATGTGACCCTGTGGCTTGTGCTATCTCGTGTGTCTGGCTTATGAGGGATCTGAAGAATCAAATCTGTGTCCTTAGGCTTTGCAGGCAAGTGCCTTAACCTCTAACATCTCTCTAGCTCAACATTTTACCTTTAAAGCACAGCAAGGAGAATTAAGTTTTGACTAATTATTGAATATTTTTATGGGCAAATTAATTTTAGAGTGCCTAATTTATATCAAGGCAGTTGACCATAAGTGTTTATTTTGAGGAACCATGAAGACTTGTAGGGGTTTGGAATTAGCATTATCTGAGAACATTAGAGCATTTGAAATTTTTACAAAACATGGTCCCTAATTTCATGGAAGGTTCTATCAGCATTTGTGAAAGAGTGTGGTCAATCTGGATATTCAGTAGTCTCACCATATTTTGTTTTGGAGAGAGACACAGAGAAAGACAGAGAGAGAGGGAGAGGAAGACAGATAGAGAATGGGCGCACCAGCAGCCTCTCTCAGCCGCCATGAACAAACTCCAGATACGTGTACCCCTTGTGGGCAAGTGCGGCATTGCAACAATGCATCACCTTGTATCTGGCTAAATGTGGGACCTGGAGATTGGAACTGGCATTCTTAGGCTTGGCAGGCAGGCGCCTTAACCGTTAAGCCATCTCTCTAGCCCAGTCTCACCATATCTTGTCCATAGCTGTCAGGATAGGAAACATAACAAGGTGATTAAGAACATGATTGTGGGCTGGAGAGATGGCTTAGCGGTCAAGGCACTTGCCTGCAAAGTCTAAGGACCCAGGTTCGATTCTCTAGGTCCCACATAAGCCAAATGCACATGCGTCTGGAATTCATTTGCAGTGGTTGGAGGCCCTGACATGCCCATTCTTTCTCTCTCTCTCCCTCTCTCTCTGTCTCAAATAAATAAATAAATCCTAAGAAAAACATGATTATGTGGCTGGAGAGATGGCTCAGCAGTTAAGGCACTTGCCTGCAAAGCCTTATGACCTAGGTTTGATTCCCCAGTGCCCATGTAAAGCCAGATGCATAAAGTGACACATGCATCGGGAGTTTGTTGACAGCAGCTGGAGGCCCTGGTGTGCCCATTCTCTCTGTATGTCTCCCTTCTCTCCATCTCTCTGCTTGAAAATAAATAAATAAAATTTTTTTAAGACTTTAACTTTTTATTTATTTATTTATTAGAGACAGAGAGAGGTAAACAGAGAGAGGGAGAAGGAGAATGGGCGTGCCAGGGCCTCTAGCCACTGCAAACGAACTCCAGATGTGTGTGCCCCCTTGTGTGTCTAGCTTATGTGGGACCTGGAGAATCGAATTGGGGTCCTTAGGTTTCACAGGCATGTGTCTTAAGCTCTAAGTCATCTCTCCAGCCCTGTAAATAATTTTTTTTCCAAGGTAGGATTTCACTCTGGTCCAGGCTGACCTGTAATTAACTATGTAGTCTCAGGGTGACCTTGAACTCACAGCGAACCTCCTACCTCTACCTCCCAAGTGCTGGGATTAAAGGCGTGCGCCACCACGCCCGGCTAATAAAAATATTTAATAAAACAAAGCACACGATCTCTACAGTAAGCACTGGCTTCAAGTCAAGGGTTCCACAGTTACTACTTGAGCACCCTGGGCAAGTGTGTTAACCTCTCATGTAACCGACAGGTTTGTTACTTCTGTACTAAATAAATAATTTTGTTCACTGATAGATTCTTAGGGACTGACATAGTACCTATCACATAATAAGTAGGAACTTATTAGATGGATTTTTATTTTTTTTAATTTTATTTTTTTGGAAAGAGATAGCAATAGGCAGGTAGAGAAAGAGAGAGAATGGGTGCACCAGGGCCTCCAGCCACTGCAAACAAAGTCCAGATGCATGCGCCCCTTGTGCATCTGTCTTACGTGGGTCCTGGGAATCGAACCTGGGTCCTTTGGCTTTTTAGGCAAGTGCCTTAACCACTAAGCCATCTCTCCAGCCCCTATTATATGGATTTTAACAATGGATAGATAATGTGTAAAGCAACAAATTATGAAGGCATAGCCAGTTCTCAGTCAATAAAATGTTGAAAACAAAAAGCCAAACAACTACTTGACCTCAGAATGCTGGATTTGTTTCATACTAAAATGGTCTTTATTGTTTGTTTTAACCTCTGTGTTTCCTCAGAACGCTTATCACATAGAAACCAATGTGCTGAAAATTGGTGGCAGAAACCCTTATATGCTATGATCCTTGCCTCAAAATGCATATAATTTGAAAAAGGTTAGAAAACATGAACAGAAATAACTATAATTACAGGCAGCGCTGGAATTATATTAAACAGTATATTAAACACCTTATAAATCATGCATTGCATGTTTTAGAATTCAGAGACAGGAGACACTGCTAGATATAGTGGCATTAAAAAATAGATACAGTAGTATAAAGCTGAAAGCTCTTGTGCGTTTATTATTATCAGGTGCCAGCCTTTCTAAATGACATCAGGGGTGAAAGGCTTGCATCTCTCCAAGACCTGCCCTTGCACCTTAGCATATGCATTTGTCACTTTGTGTAAGAGACAAACTCGATATGCGCTAGTCTGACCGTGACTTATTCATCGTTCTCACCACAGGCGAGAATAGAACAGAAACCATTCTCCATCACTGGGTTAGTGTGGATCCAGGCGAACGTCCACATCTTCCATCTCCTCCAGCTTCCTCTGGGCTTCTCTTGCTGATACCCCACTGCACCTGTCCACTCCCAGTCTAATAAAGAAAGAATTAGGAGACAAGCCAACCTTCCCAATGGGTTTGGAAAATAATTGTGCAGAAGAAAGCTGTGTGCATATTTTAATGTACATTTACATTTGCAAAAGAAAACCAAGAATTTGCAAAGGCTTATATTCAAGAAGACACATGAAATCACCCAATTAAAAGAAGAGATGGCAAAGGCTCAAAAACTGGTTATATAACTTGGTTTAATTGAAGAAAAACCAAGAACTACATCAAAGCTATAAATCTGCATTTCCCTGGGGTCTCGACTGCGTGATTCAGCTTTTTTAAGTAAGTGGGTCAGAAAACTGCTAATACCGTAATGTCTCTGTTCAGCTGCACTCAGCTGGTAGGTTTATTTCTTGCAGATCTAAAATTACAAGCATGTTAAAATTGTCAAAGTGGGTGTCAACTCAACATCACATTGCTTTGTTTATCAACCACGGATGCTTTTCTTCTCTGTAATCGAAATCTTCCTTTTAACTAGCAATAGTGCCAATGCTGTTTGTGGCTTTGGTTTTAAATTCTAGGTCCTATGCTGTGCAATTTTATGGTTTACCACATATGGTGACACCACATAATAGGAAGTCTTGGGTGGAATGAAATTCTGTTGGACAAACTCGTTGCAGTGCAGTATAAGGCCAAACATTGGTTTTATTGAAACAGCTTGTGTTTTTGTTTTGTTTTTTGTTCTTCGAGGTAGGATCTCACTCTAGCCCAGTCTAACCTGGAATTCATTCTGTAGTCTCAGGGTGGCCTCGAACTCATGATGATCCTCCTACCTCGGCTTCCTGAGTGCTGGGATTAAAGGTGTGTGCCACCACTCCTGGCTATGAAACAGTCTAAGTTTTTAAAAAGAAAAATTATGTATTGATTTGCAAGTAGAGAGAGAGTGAAAAGAATGGGTATGCCAGGGTCTCTAGCCACTGCTCCTGATGTGTGTGCTACTTTATGCATCTGGCTTTATGTGGGTACTGAGGAATTGAACCTGAGTCGTGAGGCTTAGCAGGCAAGTGCCTTAACTGCAGAACCATCTCTTCAGCCCCAGCTTGTTTTTTTTTTAAAAATTTATTTATCCATTTTGAGAGGGAAAGAGAGACAGAAAGAGAGGCAGATAGAGAGAATGGGTGTACCAGGGCCTCCAGCCACTGCAAATGAACTCCAGATGTATGTGTCACCTTGTGCATGTAGTCTATGTGGGTACCGGGCAATCAAACCTGGGTCCTTAGGCTTAGCAGGTTAGTACTTTAACTGCTGAGTCATCTCCAACCACAGCTCAAGTTTTAAATTATTTATTTACTTATTTATTTGAGAGAGAGAGGAGACAAAGAGGTGCTTCAGGGCCTCCAGCTGAAAAAACACAAAAGCTCCAGACACATGCTCCACCTTGTGCATCTGGCTTATGTGGGTACTGAGGAATCAAACCCAAGCCAGCAGGTTTTACAAGCAAGTACCTTTAACCACTATCTCCCAGCCCCAAGCTTTTCTTTTACAAGTTACATGTTTCAGGTATTTTGTTACAGTGACAGAAAGCTGACTCATATAGGGTTTTATTATATGAGCCTTCAAGCACATTTGGCTATTTATTTATTTATTTAAGAGAAAGAGAGAGGCAGATAGAGAGAATAGGCATGCCAGAGCCTCCAGCCTCCAGTTCATGCAAATGAACTCCAGATGTGTGTGCCCCTTGTGTGTCTAGCTTATGTGGGACCTGGAGATTGGAACTGGCATTCTTAGGCTTGGCAGGCAGGCGCCTTAACCGTTAAGCCATCTCTCTAGCCCAGTCTCACCATATCTTGTCCATAGCTGTCAGGATAGGAAACATAACAAGGTGATTAAGAACATGATTGTGGGCTGGAGAGATGGCTCAGCAATTAAGGCACTTGCCTGCAAAGCCTTATGACCTAGGTTTGATTCCCCAGTGCCCATGTAAAGCCAGATGCATAAAGTGACACATGCATCGGAGTTTGTTGACAGCAGCTGGAGGCCCTGGTGTGCCCATTCTCTCTCTCTCTGTCTCAAATAAATAAATAAATAAATCCTAAGAAAAACATGATTATGTGGCTGGAGAGATGGCTTAGTGGTTAAGGCATTTGCCTGCAAAGCCAAAGGATCTTGGTTTGATTCTCCAGGTCCCACGTTTAGCCAGATGCAAAGTGAGGCAAGGCGCCAATGCCGCACTTGACCACAAGGGTGCACACATCTGGATTTCGTTCACAGCAGCTGAGATGCTTCTAGGCGTGCCATCTCTATCTGTCTTCCTCTCCCCTTTCTCTCTGTCTTTCTCTGTGTCTCTCTCCAAAAATAAATAAATAAATAAATAAATAAATAAATAAATAAATAAAAAAAACATGGACTTTAAATGCAACTATCTGGCACTCTTGAAGGTAAGCAATTGATATTGGGTTAAAGGAGAGATATATGTATACAAATGGTAACCTGTGTGTCTGGGATGGATTTAATGGCTTTCTCTCTCTTTCTCTCAGCTTTGAAGTCAGGTGGTAAATATTTCAGAAACTCTTTTTATTTAGAAGAATCAAGAATCATGACCTGTGTGAAACTAAATACATGGAGAAATATCCACCCCCTTTTTTTTTTTGTCTTTCTTCCCCTCCCTGTCTTTCCTGATGAGCAACCTAGATTGGAAAATGTCAGTATATAAATAATATAGAACACATAAAACCTTGAGAAATAAAATCACTGAAGGGAAAGACAAATGCAGACCAACTTCCCACAGAACCTATATAAAAATTCAATAACATATTGGGAAATAAAACTTGCTTATATAAAAAAAAAAAATGAAAATAATGTTTCTCAGACAACTGGTTTATGTCAGAAATGCAAGGCTGAGACATATTCAAAGCTGAATATGTATGACTTACACTGTTATTAACAAACATTACATGATTGTGTCAATAAATAATGGATTAAAAATTTCAAAATATTCTGTATTAAAAAAAATCTTGGCAAATAAAGAACACAAGAGGTCACTATTAACCTACAGGGGCAGGAAGATTAATTTGAATATTAACAAATGTTTAAACCATGCATGATGATGTCAGGTTGACTCTTCTTACTGGAAGTTGTGGCTATAGTAACAAAGGAAGGAAACATAAATGATATCCACATATTAAGAAAAAAGTATTTCTATTTTATTTTATGACAATATAATAACAGTGTGTAAATGTCTCTCTCATCTCTCTCATCCTCAATTAATTACTATATTATAAAATAACCAAACCTAACTAACATGTGTGTTTAATAAGACTATAGTATAGCCAATATTCAAAATAAATTAATATACTTCTGAAGATTTGCATAGACTAGGTATTATAAACAATCAACTTTATGGTTAATGCTGACAAACTTGTGGATCTTAATCATGAGATAAATCATTGATGTTCATGGGCTATAGAACCTCAATGTTCAGACATATCAAATCTTAGTAACTTAATCCAAACACATTAGGTAAACCTTAAAATTATAGTGTGTTTTTTTAAATATTAACAAGTTGATGTTAAAATATATAAGGAAAAAAGAAAGATAATAAGGATATTTTCTAAACAATTGACCCTAATTATGACATGATTTTAAGAACATTCTAATTATTTATTATTTTAGTTGATCAAATTCCTATTTATTTATTTATTTGGTTTGTCACTTTTTACTGGGGTTTACTGTAGCTCAGGCTGACCTGGGATTCACTATTTAATGTCAGGGCAATCCTCTCCTCTGCTTCTGGAGTGCTGGGATTAAAGGTGTGTGCCTGTCTTGGCTCGATTCCTTTATTTTCACAATGTCAGATGCAATTTGTGTAAGGAGTTGTACCCTTCCTTTGGCTCTTTCATTCTTTCTGCCACCTCTTTCACAATGGAACCTGAGTCTTGGAGCATGTGATAGAGATGTTTCAGTTCTGGACACTCCTCCATCCCTTCTCTCAGCACTATGTTGCCTTTGGATCATCCCAGTGGTCACCACCATCTGAAGAGAAGCTTCTCTAACCAGAAGTGAGAGTAGCATTAATATATGAATATGAACATTAAGTGTAGTGCTTTCAGAGCAGTTTGGTGGGAATAATATATACATTTAGCCAGACAAGAGCAGGCTTTATACCCCGATTTCTGTCTTCATATGGCTACATGCAGTGCAGCTTTTTCCAGCTTTCAATTGGCTGATCTACAGGGAGAAGGTTTTCTGCTCAGCCCCAGCTTGATTTCTCAGTGACCTTGCCACCCAGGCATGTGGAGCCTTCAGCAACAGAGTCTTACCATCTGTTACTCATGGGAAGCCAAGGGTCTTGGCAATCGCCTGTAATGTTTTGGAGGCAACAGGGACCTCCCTGGCCAACAACTCACTGGAAAGTATCCCATCCCTGGCGCTGAAAATTTTCTAGTAGCAATCTATGGCTTCTGGATGTGTCATCATCCAAAAAAGTAGGTTTTCATATGAGAAGCCTCACTTTTCAATTACTCATCGCATCCTTTATTAATCATTTAGGTAGATTCCAAATTTACATGAAAAGTGCTATGTAAGAGCATTGTTTTTAAGCTTTTGGTCTAAAATGTAAAGGCTCTACTCGGCATAAACCTGCCGGAGTTGAAATAGTGAATAACCGCGCATGAATATTTTTCAACTAGAATGCACCCATTTGACTGTTCTCCTTAGAAATCCCACCAGCAGTGTGTGGAAAGGTGCCTTTCCACTGACATTGTTTTTTTTTTTTTTTTTGACCAAATTTTCCCAAACCTTGGAACAAACCTCTCTCATAAGAGAGGAGGGAAAACAGTCTTCACGGTTCCTTGAACATAAATTATCACTCTGCACAAATGGCAAGGGAACTACTTAGATATTCGACAATTCTTTCAAGTCAGGTTTTGTAAATCCTTTAGACTAATCTGTCACTATGGGGTGGGGACAGGGTGTAACCAACTAATTTTCTGAGTCTTCTTAGGGAACAAAGGGAAGCTGGAGCCTCCCTGTGACTCTTTCACTGGTTGCAATTCCCCATGTTCTTGTAACTGAGCGTCACCAGGGGCAACAGCCTTGACTTCTAGAAGACATGCACTTCCAACACTTGGGAAAGAGGCACCCCGCAAAAGCAAGCAATGTATATGATTTTAGTACTATACCAAATACAAGCCAAATGGAACCAGAGTGCATGGAAGTTATGTATGTGGTAACTTACCTCAACTCACGGTCTCCCCTCCACCAGGAGGGCTTCTGGAACATAACTCCTGTCTGCAAAGGTGCTTGGGGATGGTAACTCGTCTTAGAAAAGCCCTAAACAAGATGTCAGTGTGAAGTCCCAAATATAATAACTGGATCTTCCTGGCCTTCGATTTGAAAATGGAAAGCAGAGGTACCTGAGCAGGGAAGGGGAAACGCTGGAGTAGAGATCTTTACAGATCCTCTCCTGCTGTCCTCTGCTCTCCTCCTCTGAGAGCCCTCTATTCCTCACTTCTGGAGTACTAGTGCAAAACCCTTGGGATGGGGGCTGGAGAGATGGCTTAGCAGTTAAACACTGCCTTTGAAGCCTAAGGACCTCCGTTTGAGGCTCAATTCCACAGTACCCACATAGGCCAGATACACAAGGTGATGCATATGTCTGGAGTTTGTTGCAGTGCCTAGAGGCCCTGGCGCGCCCATTCTCTCTTTCTCTCTGTCTCTCTAGGAAGTAAATAAATAAAATTTTTTTAAAAAAACTTTAAAACAAACCCCTTGGGATGTGATATGTCTCCCAGAACTTACTCAGATTTGTTAGAAAATTTGTCTGAAAATTTTGTGACTCATCTTTTTTCATTCGATTTTTTTTTCAATATATGGCTTCATATTTTTTTAAGTGTTATCATGTTTGACAAAATGCACAGAAAATACAGAGAGCCACTCGGTTGGATAATCGGCTTTGTTTTTACAGATGGCAGGAAGAACCAAGATCCATCAATAAGATAAGAAAAGATAGCTGACTACCTAGCACGAGATGAGCCACCTCTATCACATCTCCCAGGGCCCAGGAGACATTACAGAGGAAGTGGCGATTTAAATATCAGTACTGCTCTTACTGCTAGCCTGGCAACCAGCTCTAGGGAGATGGGGAAAGACACCAAGGACTCAAAACAAATAGAAATTCAGAGATTTCAGAGAGCTTCACACTAAAATAGATTCATAACACAACCACCAAGGCTCAGGGAACTTGGAAAAAGATGAGATGGAAAGATAGTAAGAGTCACAGGTAAGAAAAGTCGAACCTGAGGAACTGTTTCCCACCTCCACCCACCCACCCCCACACACAGACAGAATGATGCATTCATGACCCCACAGTGAACGCCAATAACCCCACGGAGGAGGCCAATCAACGGAATGGAGGAGGGAGGGGAGTATAAGAGGATAACCCAATGGGAATATGAGCAATGTGTTCTTCATACAGTAAAGTTCATCATTAATAAAAGAGTTAATTTTTATTTTTTTATTTTTATTTTTGGAGAGAGACACAGAGAGAGAGAGAGAGGGAGAGGGAGAGGGAGAGGAAGAGAGAGAATGAGCATGCCAGCAGCCTCTCAGCTACTGAGCACAAAATCCAGATGCGTGCGACCCCTTGTGGTCAAGTGTGGCATTGCGCCCTTGCATCACTTTGCATCTGGCTAAACGTGGGACCTGGAGTTTGGAACCACTGGAGATTGGAACCAGCATTCTTAGGCTTAGGAGGCAGGCGCCTTAACCACTAAGCCATCTCTCCAGCCCAAGAGTTAATTTTTAAAAGTAAATAAATAAATATGAAAGTCATCATCATGCTCTGATGGGTCAAGATTTAGTTATAAGACGGGCATGGCAATACATGTCTGTAACCCCAGTGTTTAATCAAATGCATGAGCCTGTGAACATTTACATTTATTTATTTATTTATTTATTTATTTATTTATTTATTTTATTTTTGAGGCAAGCCAACAGACTGGCCTTTTTGTTTATATACTTGATAGAGAGAGAGAATTGGCATGCCAGGCCTCCAGCCACTGTAATCAAACCCCAGACACGTGTGCTATCTTGTGAACATATGTGACCCTGTGGCTTGTGCTATCTCGTGTGTCTGGCTTATGAGGATCTGAAGAATCAAATCTGTGTCCTTAGGCTTTGCAGGCAAGTGCCTTAACCTCTAACATCTCTCTAGCTCAACATTTTACCTTTAAAGCACAGCAAGGAGAATTAAGTTTTGACTAATTGTGAATATTTTTATGGGCAAATTAATTTTAGAGTGCCTAATTTATATCAAGGCAGTTGACCATAAGTGTTTATTTTGAGGAACCATGAAGACTTGTAGGGGTTTGAATTAGCATTATCTGAGAACATTAGAGCATTTGAAATTTTTACAAAACATGGTCCCTAATTTCATGGAAGGTTCTATCAGCATTTGTGAAAGAGTGTGGTCAATCTGGATATTCAGTAGTCTCACCATATTTTGTTTTGGAGAGAGACACAGAGAAAGACAGAGAGGGAGAGGAAGACAGATAGAGAATGGGGCGCACCAGCAGCCTCTCAGCCGCTGAACAAACTCCAGATGCGTGTACCCCCTTGTGGGCAAGTGCGGCATTGCAACAATGCATCACCTTGTATCTGGCTAAATGTGGGACCTGGAGATTGGAACTGGCATTCTTAGGCTTGGCAGGCAGGCGCCTTAACCGTTAAGCCATCTCTGTGATCTCACCATATCTTGTCCATAGCTGTCAGGATAGGAAACATAACAAGGTGATTAAGAACATGATTGTGGGCTGGAGAGATGAAGCAGCGGTCAGGTACTTTGCCGCAAAGTCTAGGACCCGGGTTAAATTCTCTGATCACATAAACAAATACGCATGCGTCTGGAATTCATTTGCAGTGGTTGGAGGCCCTGTTGTGCCCATTCTTTCTCTCTCTCCTCTCTCTCTGTCTCAAATAAATAAATAAATCCTAAGAAAAACATGATTATGTGGCTGGAGAGATGGCTCAGCAGTTAAGGCACTTGCCTGCAAAGCCTTATGACCTAGGTTTGATTCCCCAGTGCCCATGTAAAGCCAGATGCATAAAGTGACACATGCATCGGAGTTTGTTGACAGCAGCTGGAGGCCCTGGTGTGCCCATTCTCTCTGTATGTCTCCCTTCTCTCCATCTCTCTGCTTGAAAATAAATAAATAAAATTTTTTAAGACTTTAACTTTTTATTTATTTATTTAAGAGAAAGAGAGAGGCAGATAGAGAGAATAGGCATGCCAGGACCTCTAGCCACTGCAAACGAACTCCAGATGTGTGTGCCCCTTGTGTGTCTAGCTTATGTGGGACCTGGAGAATCGAATTGGGGTCCTTAGGTTTCACAGGCATGTGTCTTAGCTCTAAGTCATCTCTCCAGCCCTGTAAATAATTTTTTTCCAAGGTAGGATTTCACTCTGGTCCAGGCTGACCTGTAATTAACTATGTAGTCTCAGGGTGACCTTGAACTCACAGCGAACCTCCTACCTCTACCTCCCAAGTGCTGGGATTAAAGGCGTGCGCCACCACGCCCGGCTAATAAAATATTTAATAAAAACCAAAGCACACGATCTCTACAGTAAGCACTGGCTTCAAGTCAAGGGTTCCACAGTTACTACTTGAGCACCCTGGGCAAGTGTGTTAACCTCTCATGTAACCGACAGGTTTGTTACTTCTGTACTAAATAAATAATTTTGTTCACTGATAGATTCTTAGGGACTGACATAGTACCTATCACATAATAAGTAGGAACTTATTAGATGGTTTTATTTTTAATTTTATTTTTTGGAAAGAGATAGCAATAGGCAGGTAGAGAAAGAGAGAGAATGGGTGCACCAGGGCCTCCAGCCACTGCAAACAAACTCCAGATGCATGTGCCCCCTTGTGCATCTGTCTTACGGGGTCCTGGGAATCGAACCTGGGTCCTTTGGCTTTGTAGGCAAGTGCCTTAACCACTAAGCCATCTCTCCAGCCCCTATTATATGGATTTTAACAATGGATAGATAATGTGTAAAGCAACAAATTATGAAGGCATAGCCAGTTCTCAGTCAATAAAATGTTGAAAACAAAAAGCCAAACAACTACTTGACCTCAGAATGCTGGATTTGTTTCATACTAAAATGGTCTTTATTGTTTGTTTTAACCTCTGTGTTTCCTCAGAACGCTTATCACATAGAAACCAATGTGCTGAAAATTGGTGGCAAGAAACCCTTATATGCTATGATCCTTGCCCTCCAAAATGCATATAATTTGAAAAAGGTTAGAAAACATGAACAGAAATAACTATAATTACAGGCAGCGCTGGAATTATATTAAACAGTATATTAAACACCTTATAAATCATGCATTGCATGTTTAGAATTCAGAGACAGGAGACACTGCTAGATATAGTGGCATTAAAAAATAGATACAGTAGTATAAAGCTGAAGCTCTTGTGCGTTTATTATTATCAGGTGCCAGCCTTTCTAAATGACATCAGGGGTGAAAGGCTTGCATCTCTCCAAGACCTGCCCTTGCACCTTAGCATATGCATTTGTCACTTTGTGTAGAGAGACAAACTCGATATGCGCTAATCCTGACCGTGACTTATTCATCGTTCTCACCCACAGGCGAGAATAGGGCAAAACCATTCTCCATCACTGGGTTAGTGTGGATCCAGGCGAACGTCCACATCTTCCATCTCCTCCAGCTTCCCTCTGGGCTTCTCTTGCTGATACCCCACTGCACCTGTCCACTCCCAGTCTAATAAAGAAAAGAATTAGGAGACAAGCCAACCTTCCCAATGGGTTTGGAAAATAATTGTGCAGAAGAAAGCTGTGTGCATATTTTAATGTACATTTACATTTGCAAAAGAAAACCAAGAATTTGCAAGGCTTATATTCAAGAAGACACATGAAATCACCCAATTAAAAGAAGAGATGGCAAAGGCTCAAAAACTGGTTATATAACTTGGTTTAATTGAAGAAAAACCAAGAACTACATCAAAGCTATAAATCTGCATTTCCCTGGGGTCTCGACTGCGTGATTCAGCTTTTTAAGTAAGTGGGTCAGAAAACTGCTAATACCATGTGTCTCTGTTCAGCTGCACTCAGCTGGTAGGTTTATTTCTTGCAGATCTAAAATTACAAGCATGTTAAAATTGTCAAGTGGGTGTCAACTCAACATCACATTGCTTTGTTTATCAACCACGGATGCTTTTCTTCTCTGTAATCAAAATCTTCCTTTTAACTATGTAATAGTGCCAATGCTGTTTGTGGCTTTGGTTTTAAATTCTAGGTCCTATGCTGTGCAATTTTATGGTTTACCACATATGGTGACACCACACATAATAGGAAGTCTTGGGTGGAATGAAATTCTGTTGGACAAACTCGTTGCAGTGCAGTATAAGGCCAAACATTGGTTTTATTGAAACAGCTTGTGTTTTTGTTTTGTTTTGTTCTTCGGTAGGATCTCACTCTAGCCCAGTCTAACCTGGAATTCATTCTGTAGTCTCAGGGTGGCCTCGAACTCATGATGATCCTCCTACCTTGGCTTCCTGAGTGCTGGGATTAAAGGTGTGTGCCACCACTCCTGGCTATGAAACAGTCTAAGTTTTAAAGAAAAATTATGTATTGATTTGCAAGTAGAGAGAGAGTGAAAAGAATGGAGTGTGCTGCCAGGGTCTCTAGCCACTGCTCCTGATGTGTGTGCTACTTTATGCATCTGGCTTATGTGGGTACTGAGAATTGAACCTGAGTCGTGAGGCTTGCAGGCAAATTATGTAACTGCAGAACCATCTCTTCAGCCCCAGCTTGTTTTTTTAAAAATTTATTTATCCATTTTGAGAGGAAGAGACAGAAGAGGCAGATAGAGAGAATGGGTGTACCAGGGCCTCCAGCCACTGCAAATGAACTCCAGATGTATGTGTCACCTTGTGCATGTAGTCTGTATGTAGGTGCAGGTGATGAAACCTGGGTCCTTAGGCTTAGCAGGTTAGTACTTTAACTGCTGAGTCATCTCTCCAACCACAGCTCAAGTTTTAAATTATTTATTTACTTATTTATTTGAGAGAGAGAGGAGACAAAGAGGCAGATAGAGAATGGGCGCTCAGGGCCTCCAGTGACTGCAAATAAACTCCAGATGCATGTGCCCCCTTGTGCATCTGACACATGGGACCTGGGAGTTGAACCTGGGTCCTTTGGCTTTGCAGGCAAATGGCTTAATGGCTAAGCCATTTCTCCTGCCCCAACTCAAGTTTTAAAATGTAAGTTATGAGATATGTTTTTATCCAGTTGTGGTAAAATACATGTGACATAGAATTTGCCATCTGAACCATTTTATGTCCAGTTCAAGGCATTTAGTATATTCACGTTGTTGTAACCATTACCACCACCGCCATCCATCATCCAACTCCATCTAACAAAATGAAACTCTAAGCCACCACGCCTTTAATCCCAGCACTTGGGAGGCAGAGGTAGGAGGATCATTGTGAGTTCAAGGCCAGCCTGAGACTACATAGAGAATTCCAGGTCTGCCTGGGCTGAAACAAGACCCTACCTCAAAAAAAAACAAGACAAAACAAAACAAAACAAAACAAAACAAAACAAACAAAAATTTTAATCCCAGCATTTGGGAGGCAGAGGTAGGAGGATCGCCATGAGTTCAAGGCCACCCTGAGACTACAGAGTGAATTTCAAATCAGCCTGGGCTAGAGTGAAGCCCTACCTTGAAAAACAAAACAAAACAAACAAAAAGAAAAGAAAGGCTAGAGAGATGGCTTGGTGTCTGGTACTTGCTAAGCAAGCGTGAAGGCCTGAGTTGAGCCCTAGCACACGGAAACTGGATTGGGCATGTGCACTGTACCTGAAAGCCCTGCCCTGAAGGTAGCAGAGACCAGAGAACCACTGGGTCCAGCTGGTCTGACAAACGTCACCTGTGTCAGGGTTCAGCTGCTTTTGAGACCTTTGCACTGTTTGAAGAGCCCTCATGACTCCTTCTCCCCTGTCAGTCCACATGACATGTAGATTTGACAGTGGTTCAGCACAGTCTCTGTGAGAGCGGGGTGTGTTCTCCACAATATTGTGTCGAGCTTGATGAGGATAGAAGATGGCACCCAGCAGTTCTCCTCTGGTCTCTGCACATATGTGCATGGCGGAGCTTTGGCGATCTGCACCTAGTACACTGTACGCAAAGAAAGAAACCTCAACTGGGCCCTAACGACACAGGACACACAGGTGCTTGGAAAGCTGAGACAGGATTGCAAGTTCAAGGCCAGCCTGGGTAAAAGGATGAGTTCAAGGTCAACTTGGACAAGTTAGTGAGATCCTGTCTAAAAAAGAAAGAAAGAAGCCAGGCATGGTGGCACACAAGAGGTGTAGGAGGATCGCCATGGTTTGAGGCCACCCTGAAACCACAGAGTGAATTCCAGGTCAGCCTGGGCTAGAGTGAGACCCTACCTCGGAAAACCAAAGAAGGAAGGAAGGAAGGAAGGAAGGAAGGAAGGAAGGAAGGAAGAGGAAGGAAGGAAGGAAGAGGAAGGAAGGAAGAAGGAAGGAAGGAAGAATAGGTGCTAGAGAGATGGCTCAGCAATTAAGGCACTTGCCTGCAAAGCCTAATCACGGTTCCCAATACCCACATAAGCCAGATGCACAAAGTGGCGCATCGTCTGGGTTTGTTTGCAGTGGCTAGAGATCTGGCCTGCCCATTCTCTGTCTCCTCTTTCTCTCTCTCTCTCTGCTTGCAAATAAATAAACAATTCTTTTTTTTTTTTTTTTTTTGAGGTAGGGTCTTACTGTAGCTCAGGCACCACAGAGTGAATTCCAGGTCAGCCTGGGCTAGAGTGAAACCCTACCTTGAAAACAAAAACAAAACAAACAAACAAAAAAATAGGGGACTCTGTCTCAGGAAAATAAAGCAGAAAAGTGAGCCAGGTGTAATGATGCATACTTGCTATGAATTCAAGGCCACCCTGAGACTACAGAGTGAATTCCAGGTCAGTCTGAGCTAGGCGAGACTTGACCCTGAGGACACTCAGCACTCACCGAAGCAGAGATCCAGAGGCTCCTAAGAGCTCATCACTGAAGTAGACTTAAAAACTCACCCACGGCTCAGGAAATTTTGCAGAAAGGGGTGGATGGAAGATTGTAAGAGCCACAGGTTGAGACATCATGCCCAGAGGTATTCCCTACCCCCCAAATAACTGCTGCTCCCACAACACATAAAGCACGACCCCACAGGGAATACCTGCAACCCCAGTGAGGATCATCCCCAACAGAATGGGGACAGGGACAAGGGAAAAGAGGGTAACAACACATGATGTATCCATACGAAATATGTTTTTAGCAATAATAATAGTAATAATAATAAAAAAGAAAACAAAGACCCCGGTTGGGGGCACACGCCTTTAATCCCAGCACTCGGGAGGCAGAGGTAGGAGGTTCCTCGTGAGTTCAAGGCCACCCTGAGACTACATACATAGTGAATTCCAGGTCAGCCTGAGCTACAGCAGGACCCTGCCTCAAAAAACAAAACAAGCCGGGCTGGAGAGATGGCTTAGCAGTTAAGGCGCCTGCCTGCTAAGCCTAAGAACGCTGGTTCCAATCTCCAGCGGTTCCAATCTCCAGGTCCCACGTTTAGCCAGATGCAAAGTGAGGCAAGGGTGCAATGCCGCACTTGACCACAAGGGGGTGCACACATCTGGATTTCGTTCACAGCAGCTGAGAGACTGCTGGCGCGCCCATCTTTGTCTCTCTCTCTCCAAAAATAAATTTAAAATAATTAAAAACAAAACAAACAAAAAGAAAACAAGCAAAAAAGCAGAAAAGTGATAGAGGAGGACACCCAATGTCTTAAGCCCCTGACCTCCATATGCATGCACACAAGGTGCGTGAATCTGCACGCACACCTGTGCATACACAATACACACACACCAAAACAATCACAATGATAGTATGCAAATGACTAAAGTTGGGAAATGACTGAAGTTGGGGTACAGTGGGGTTATTGTGAATGACAATCTAGGGTTCCTATGTTCCATTCACCACTCAGGGGTTGTGTAGGTTTGAGCATGGCCTTTAACATGCCTGTGCTGTGGTCTCCTTACCTATATGGTTGGGATGGTTGGATGATCCTCCCTCATCCTTCCTGGTGGTGGTTCTTTTGTAAAAAAAAAAATTATTTATTTAACAGAGAGATCAAGAGAGAGAAAATGGGTGAACCAGGGCCTCTTGCCACTGCAAACAAATTTCAGATGCATGCGCCACTTTTTGCATCTTGATTTACACGGGCACTGGGGAATCGAACCCAGGCCGTTAGGCTTTGCAAGCAAGCATCTTTAACCACTGAGGCATCTCTCCAGCCAGGCAGAGGTTCTTAATTAGGATGACCCCTCTCTCTCCTTCCCTCCCTCCCTCTCTCTCTCCATCCCAGTTATGCAATACCTGGAGGCATTTTTTGGTTTCACAACCACAAAGAAAGAGATACTATTGGCACTTATTCAGAAGTGGCCAGGGAATCCTGTAGTGTACAGAACAGTCTCCCACACAAGAATTATTTGGTCCTAAATCCCCAAATACTAACAGTCCCAAGATTGAGAAACTCTAATTTAACATGTCAGACTTCGGGCTGGAGAGATGGCTCAGCGGTTAGAGGTGCTTATTTGTTTGCAAACTGTGAGGGTTCTGGTTCGATTCCCCAGTACCCACGTGAGGCCAGTTACACAAAGTGGTGCATGTATCTGGGATTCGTTTGCAGTGGCAAGAGGCCCTGGAATTCCCCTGCTCTGGCTTCTCTCTCTTTGCAAGTAAATAAATAAAAAATATAAAATGAAATGGCAGACTTGTACAACTTGACCAAAGGGTTTGTGGTCTGAACAGGATAAAAGTGGACGTACTATAGTTTGGATCTTGAATTCTGCCATGTGTTCAAGTCTTGGTCCCCCGGGAGGTGCTTTGGAGAGTTAGTGGACCCTTTAAGAGATGAGGTATAGCCACAGGTCTTCGGTGACCAGAAGTATGCCCTTGGAAGGGGTTTGCGGGACCCTTTTCTTCTCTCTTTTGCTCCCCAGCCATGGAATGAGCAGTTTGCCCCCGCCTTACCATGATAAACTGCCTCATGACAGGCCCAAAGCAAAAGAGACTACTTAATTATGGATTAAAACCTCCAAAAAGCCAAAATAACTTTTTTTTTTGATAAGTGCATAGTATTGTGGTGTGTTGTGTGTCTGTGGTGTTATACGTGTGTATGTGCTGAGGCAGTGCCCCAGACCCTCACTGTGGTGGCTGGAGGAGAAATTTGGTGTCCCTCTCCATCTCTCACTGGTTGGTTTGTTTGTTTGTTTGTTTGTTTGTTTATGAGAGAGACAGAGAGAATGAGAGAGTGAATGGGTGCTTCAGGGCCTCCAGCTGAAAAAAAAACAACACAAAAAAGCTCCAGACACATGCTCCACCTTGTGCATCTGGCTTATGTGGGTTCTGGGGAATCAAAACTGGGTCCATTGGCTTTGCAGGCCTTAACTGCTTAACAGCCCAATTATTTTTTATTTTCCTTCTTTACAACAGAGTCTCTTATGGATTTCAGGGCTTGTCCTCATGAGCTCCAGTGATTCTCTGGTCTCTGTTCCCCTACAAGACTGGAATCACAGGTGTCTGTGGTCACACCCAACTGTTTATGTGGGTTCTGGAGACCTGAACTCAGGAGGGGGCTCAGAGCCCCCTCAGGTCCTCAAGCTTAAGCCATCTCTCTAGCCCAACCTTAAAAAGATTTTAATGTATAATTTTATTATTGACAACTTCCATACTTACAGACAATAATCCATGATAATTCCCTCTCCTCCCCCACTTTCCCCTTCACACCTCTTCTCTCCATCATACCCCCTCCCTCTCTCCATTCATCTCTTTTTTATTTTGATATCATCGTCTTTTTTCCCTATTATGAGGCTCTTGTGAAGGTATTGCTAGGCACTGCGAAGTCGTGGATATTGAGGCCGATTTCTGTCTGGACAGTTGCATTGTAAGCAGTCCTACCCTTCCCTTGGCTCCTACATCCTTTCTGCCACGTTTTCCTCAATGGACCCTGAGCCTTGGAGGGTGTGATAGAGATGTTTCAGTGCTGGACACTCCTCTGAACCTTCTTCTCAGCACTATGTTGTCTTTTGGGTCATCCCAGTGGTCACTGCCATCTGAAAAGAGAAGCTTCTCTAACCAAGAGTGAGAGTAGCATTAATATATGAATATGAACATTAAATATAGTGCTTACTGGGCAGTCTGGTGAGCATAACATATGCAAACATATGCATTTAGCTAGACAAGAGCAGGCTTTTTACCCCTAAGGCTCATGACCTCCTCTGCCATAGGCTTTTGATTAGGTTTTCAGTACCAGGCATGTATTCCCTACCATAGAGCAGGCCTCCAGTCCAATTAGAGAGCAGTTGGTTTCCCCCAGAGCAGACATGCCACTATTGCACTTGTTCAGTCATTGGGCCTGTCTGGCCAGACTTGAGGCTTCCAGTGTCCACTGATTTCACTGCTGATGACTTCTGTCTCCCATAGGGCTGCATGCAGTGCAGCTTTCTCCAGCTTTCAGTCAGCTGGACTACAGGAGGAGGTTTTCAGCTCAGCCCCACTTGATTTCTCAGTGATCTTACTGCCTATACATGTGAAGTCTTTAGCAATAGGGTCTTACTATCTATTTCTCGTGGGAAACCAAGGGCCTTGGCAATAGCCTGTAATATTTTGAAGGCAACAGGAACCTCCCTAACCAATAACTCACTGGAAAGTATCCAATTCCTTAAAATTTTTTTTTATTTATTTGCATGTGCACAAGTGTGTGTGTGTGTGGGGTTACTTCAGGGCCTTTCGCTGATGAAAACGAACTCCAAATGCATGGGCCACTTTTTGCATCTGGCTTTTTGTGGGTACTGAGGAATCAAACCCAAGCCAGCAGGTTTTACAAGCAAGTACCTTTAACCACTATCTCCCCAGCCCCCAAGCTTTTCTTTTACAAGTTACATGTTTCAGGTATTTTGTTACAGTGACAGAAAGCTGACTCATATAGGGTTTTATTATATGAGCCCTTGAAGCACATTTGGCTATTTATTTATTTATTTATTTGTTTGTTTGTTTGTTTGTAGCAGGGTTTTGCTCTAGTCCAGGCTGACCAGAAACTTACTCTGTAGCTCCAAGCTGGCCTTGAACTCACAGCAATCCTCCTCGTAAGCCTCCCAAATGCTGGGATTAAAGGTGTGCGCCACCAAACTCAGCTCGTTAGCTACTCTGAGGTTAGCAGAAAGTAACTCTTATTAGTTATGACACTGCCAGGGGTGTCCAACCTTTTGACATTGCAACATGACATTATCATCTACCAGTGTGTTGAGCTGCATTCATAGCTATCCTGGCACACATGTTGCCTGCAAACCAGGCGTGACTGAAGACAAACCCACAACCTTACTGGGTGAGTATAGTGGTGCGTGGCTATAGTCTCACCTGCTTGACAGAATGAGGCACAAGGATCCCTTGAGACCAGGCTGGACAACATAGTAAGAAAAATAAAAACTAAAACCCAAACAAAGTGCTTTGGGGGCTTGAGAAATGGCTTAGCAGTTAAGGTGCTTGCCTGTGAAGCCTAAGGATCTAGGTTTGATTCCCCAGGACCCACGTAAGCCAGATGCACAAGGTGGTGCATGAGTCTGGAGTTCGTTTGCAGTGACCGGAGGCGCTGCCATGCCCATTCTCTCTCTCTCTTCCTCTATGCCTCTTTCTCTCTCATTCCCAAATAAATAAAAATAAAATAAAATTGGTTGAATTGCTTCCAATATTGACTGAATTTCTCCCTGTCCTCTCCTCCCCATTCTAATGATTTGGCTGTCTCTATTGCCCAAACTCATCAGAAAATGACTGCTTTATTACCCATGCTGGCTATTTTTGTTTCTTCCAGTGGCCACATCTAAAAAGATTTGTGGTCCAATTTTCTATGTGTTCACATTTTCCTGGTTCTTTTCAACAATCTTGGCCCCAAACACATCGCTAATGTGTTTTGCTACATATATCATTTATCTTGAAGCTATTTTAAAACACTTCCTAGTTTTATCTTCCTTTTAAATATTTGCCAAACATTTGTTATATCTTGTTCTTTCTGCATCACATTCTGGTTTAAGCTCTTGGCAGGCAAGTTATTTATATCAATTGATGCTTGCTCATACGAACTGCTTTTTGGGCGAAATTCCTTCCATTTTCTTCTATATTTTTCTTCTCTGGTTTCAGAGTAAACTCGGAGTATAATGAAATAGTTTACCAACTAGTTTCCAGAATGACCAAAAACTTTTGGCATGTGATAGGTGAAATACTTTGAATCTGGTTTTCATACTTTGTGTTAACACTGTTGCTACTGCCCTTCTATTTAATTTAATTTAATTTAATTTATTTGCAGAAAGAGATAGAGAGAAGAGAGGCAGATAGATAGAGAGAGAATGGGCATGCCAGGACCTCTAGCCACTGCAAACGAACTCCAGACACATGTGCCCCTTGTGCATCTGGCTTTCGTGGGTCCTGGGGAATCAAACCTGAGTCCTTTGGCTTCACAGGCAAATGCCTTAACTGCTAAGTCATCTCTCCAGCCCACTACTGCCCTTCTTATTCTTAGGATTTATAGGTTTCTTTATTATATTTAAAAATAATATTTATTTATTTAAGAGAAAGAGAGAGGCAGATAGAGAGAATAGGCATGCCAGAGCCTCCAGCCTCCAGTTCATGCAAATGAACTCCAGATGCATGTGCCACCTTGTACATTTGGCTTATGTGGGTCCTTGGGAATTGAACCTAGGTCCTTTGGTTTTTCAGGCAAGTGCCTTAACCCCTAAGCCATCTCTCCAGCCCTTTTAAAAATATTTTCATTGGCTGGAGAGATGGCTTAGCAATTAAGGTGCATGCCTGCAAAGCCAAAGGATCTTGGTTTGATTCTCCAGGTCCCACGTAAGCCAGATGCACAAGGTGGCACATGTGTCTGGAGTTCGTTTGCAGTGGCTACCGGCCCTGGCATGCCCATCCTCTCTCTCTCTTTTCTCTCTCTCTCTGTCTCTAAATAAATAAATAAATAAATAAATATGAAATCTTTTAAAAATATTTTTATTTATGGAGAGATGGCTTAGTGGTTAAGGCATTTGCCTGCAAAGCCAAAGGATCCTGGTTCTATTCTCTAGGACCCATGTAAACTAGATTCACGGGGGCACATGCGTCTGGAGTTCATTTGCAGTGGTTGGAGGTCCTGGTGCGCCCATTCTCTCTCTCTCTTTCTCTCTCTCTCTCTGCTTCTTTCTCTCTCTCAAATAAATAAATAAATAAATAAAATACTTTATTTATTTACGAGATGAGAGAGAGGAAATGGGTGTGTCAGGGCCTCCTGCCACTGCAAACAAACTCCAGATGCATTTGACACTTTGAGCATCTGGCTTACATGGGTACTGGGGAACTGAACCCGGAGCTAGCAAGCATCTTTAACTGCTGAGCCATCTCTCCAGCCCCAGGATTTATGGGTTCCTTGATGTATCTTGTGTTCAGAAGTCATCATCATGCTCTGATGGGTCAAGATTTAGTTATAAGACGGGCATGGCAATACATGTCTGTAACCCCAGTGTTTAATCAAATGCATGAGCCTGTGGGGAACATTTTACATTTATTTATTTATTTATTTATTTATTTATTTATTTATTTATTTATTTATTTTTGAGGCAAGCCCAACAGACTGGCCTTTTTTTGTTGTTATACGATAGAGAGAGAGAATTGGCATGCCAGGCCTCCAGCCACTGTAATCAAACCCCAGACACGTGTGCTATCTTGTGAACATATGTGACCCTGTGGCTTGTGCTATCTCGTGTGTCTGGCTTATGAGGGATCTGAAGAATCAAATCTGTGTCCTTAGGCTTTGCAGGCAAGTGCCTTAACCTCTAACATCTCTCTAGCTCAACATTTTACCTTTAAAGCACAGCAAGGAGAATTAAGTTTTGACTAATTATTGAATATTTTTATGGGCAAATTAATTTTAGAGTGCCTAATTTATATCAAGGCAGTTGACCATAAGTGTTTATTTTGAGGAACCATGAAGACTTGTAGGGGTTTGGAATTAGCATTATCTGAGAACATTAGAGCATTTGAAATTTTTACAAAACATGGTCCCTAATTTCATGGAAGGTTCTATCAGCATTTGTGAAAGAGTGTGGTCAATCTGGATATTCAGTAGTCTCACCATATTTTGTTTTGGAGAGAGACACAGAGAAAGACAGAGAGAGAGGGAGAGGAAGACAGATAGAGAATGGGCGCACCAGCAGCCTCTCAGCCGCTGCGAACAAACTCCAGATACGTGTACCCCCTTGTGGGCAAGTGCGGCATTGCAACAATGCATCACCTTGTATCTGGCTAAATGTGGGACCTGGAGATTGGAACTGGCATTCTTAGGCTTGGCAGGCAGGCGCCTTAACCGTTAAGCCATCTCTCTAGCCCAGTCTCACCATATCTTGTCCATAGCTGTCAGGATAGGAAACATAACAAGGTGATTAAGAACATGATTGTGGGCTGGAGAGATGGCTTAGCGGTCAAGGCACTTGCCTGCAAAGTCTAAGGACCCAGGTTCGATTCTCTAGGTCCCACATAAGCCAAATGCACATGAGTCTGGAATTCATTTGCAGTGGTTGGAGGCCCTGACATGCCCATTCTTTCTCTCTCTCTCCCTCTCTCTCTGTCTCAAATAAATAAATAAATCCTAAGAAAAACATGATTATGTGGCTGGAGAGATGGCTCAGCAGTTAAGGCACTTGCCTGCAAAGCCTTATGACCTAGGTTTGATTCCCCAGTGCCCATGTAAAGCCAGATGCATAAAGTGACACATGCATCGGGAGTTTGTTGACAGCAGCTGGAGGCCCTGGTGTGCCCATTCTCTCTGTATGTCTCCTTCTCTCCATCTCTCTGCTTGAAAATAAATAAATAAAATTTTTTAAGACTTTAACTTTTTATTTATTTATTTATTAGAGACAGAGAGAGGTAAACAGAGAGAGGGAGAAGGAGAATGGGCGTGCCAGGGCCTCTAGCCACTGCAAACGAACTCCAGATGTGTGTGCCCCCTTGTGTGTCTAGCTTATGTGGGACCTGGAGAATCGAATTGGGGTCCTTAGGTTTCACAGGCATGTGTCTTAAGCTCTAAGTCATCTCTCCAGCCCTGTAAATAATTTTTTTTCCAAGGTAGGATTTCACTCTGGTCCAGGCTGACCTGTAATTAACTATGTAGTCTCAGGGTGACCTTGAACTCACAGCGAACCTCCTACCTCTACCTCCCAAGTGCTGGGATTAAAGGCGTGCGCCACCACGCCCGGCTAATAAAAATATTTAATAAAACAAAGCACACGATCTCTACAGTAAGCACTGGCTTCAAGTCAAGGGTTCCACAGTTACTACTTGAGCACCCTGGGCAAGTGTGTTAACCTCTCATGTAACCGACAGGTTTGTTACTTCTGTACTAAATAAATAATTTTGTTCACTGATAGATTCTTAGGGACTGACATAGTACCTATCACATAATAAGTAGGAACTTATTAGATGGATTTTTATTTTTTTTAATTTTATTTTTTTGGAAAGAGATAGCAATAGGCAGGTAGAGAAAGAGAGAGAATGGGTGCACCAGGGCCTCCAGCCACTGCAAACAAAGTCCAGATGCATGCGCCCCCTTGTGCATCTGTCTTACGTGGGTCCTGGGAATCGAACCTGGGTCCTTTGGCTTTGTAGGCAAGTGCCTTAACCACTAAGCCATCTCTCCAGCCCCTATTATATGGATTTTAACAATGGATAGATAATGTGTGTAAAGCAACAAATTATGAAGGCATAGCCAGTTCTCAGTCAATAAAATGTTGAAAACAAAAAGCCAAACAACTACTTGACCTCAGAATGCTGGATTTGTTTCATACTAAAATGGTCTTTATTGTTTGTTTTAACCTCTGTGTTTCCTCAGAACGCTTATCACATAGAAACCAATGTGCTGAAAATTGGTGGCAGAAACCCTTATATGCTATGATCCTTGCCCTCAAAATGCATATAATTTGAAAAAGGTTAGAAAACATGAACAGAAATAACTATAATTACAGGCAGCGCTGGAATTATATTAAACAGTATATTAAACACCTTATAAATCATGCATTGCATGTTTTAGAATTCAGAGACAGGAGACACTGCTAGATATAGTGGCATTAAAAAAATAGATACAGTAGTATAAAGCTGAAAGCTCTTGTGCGTTTTATTATTATCAGGTGCCAGCCTTTCTAAATGACATCAGGGGTGAAAGGCTTGCATCTCTCCAAGACCTGCCCTTGCACCTTAGCATATGCATTTGTCACTTTGTGTAAGAGACAAACTCGATATGCGCTAGTCTGACCGTGACTTATTCATCGTTCTCACCCACAGGCGAGAATAGAACAGAAACCATTCTCCATCACTGGGTTAGTGTGGATCCAGGCGAACGTCCACATCTTCCATCTCCTCCAGCTTCCCTCTGGTCTTCTCTTGCTGATACCCCACTGCACCTGTCCACTCCCAGTCTAATAAAGAAAAGAATTAGGGAGACAAGCCAACCTTCCCAATGGGTTTGGAAAATAATTGTGCAGAAGAAAGCTGTGTGCATATTTTAATGTACATTTACATTTGCAAAAGAAAACCAAGAATTTGCAAAGGCTTATATTCAAGAAGACACATGAAATCACCCAATTAAAAGAAGAGATGGCAAAGGCTCAAAAAACTGGTTATATAACTTGGTTTAATTGAAGAAAAACCAAGAACTACATCAAAGCTATAAATCTGCATTTCCCTGGGGTCTCAACTGCGTGATTCAGCTTTTTTAAGTAAGTGGGTCAGAAAACTGCTAATACTGTAATGTCTCTGTTCAGCTGCACTCAGCTGGTAGGTTTATTTCTTGCAGATCTAAAATTACAAGCATGTTAAAATTGTCAAAGTGGGTGTCAACTCAACATCACATTGCTTTGTTTATCAACCACGGATGCTTTTCTTCTCTGTAATCGAAATCTTCCTTTTAACTAGCAATAGTGCCAATGCTGTTTGTGGCTTTGGTTTTAAATTCTAGGTCCTATGCTGTGCAATTTTATGGTTTACCACATACGGTGACACCACATAATAGGGAGTCTTGGGTGGAATGAAATTTTGTTGGACAAACTCGTTGCAGTGCAGTATAAGGCCAAACCAGCTTGTGTTTTTGTTTTGTTTTTTGTTCCTCGAGGTAGGGTCTCACTCTAGCCCAGTCTAAGCTGGAATTCACTCTGTAGTCTCAGGGTGGCCTCGAACTCATGATGATCCTCCTACCTTGGCTTCCTGAGTGCTGGGATTAAAGGTGTGTGCCATCACTCCTGGCTATGAAACAGTCTAAGTTTTTAAAAAGAAAAATTATGTATTGATTTGCAAGTAGAGAGAGAGTGAAAAGAATGGGTATGCCAGGGTCTCTAGCCACTGCTCCTGATGTGTGTGCTACTTTATGCATCTGGCTTTATGTGGGTACTGAGGAATTGAACCTGAGTCGTGAGGCTTAGCAGGCAAGTGCCTTAACTGCAGAACCATCTCTTCAGCCCCAGCTTGTTTTTTTTTTAAAAATTTATTTATCCATTTTGAGAGGGAAAGAGAGACAGAAAGAGAGAGGCAGATAGAGAGAATGGGTGTGCCAGGGCCTCCAGCCACTGCAAATGAACTCCAGATGTATGTGTCACCTTGTGCATGTAGTCTATGTGGGTACCGGGCAATCAAACCTGGGTCCTTAGGCTTAGCAGGTTAGTACTTTAACTGCTGAGTCATCTCTCCAACCACAGCTCAAGTTTTAAATTATTTATTCACTTATTTATTTGAGAGAGAGAGAGGAGACAAAGAGGCAGATAGAGAATGGGCGCTCAGGGCCTCCAGTGACTGCAAATAAACTCCAGATGCATGCGCCCCCTTGTGCATCTGACTTACATGGGACCTGGGGAGTTGAACCTGGGTCCTTTGGCTTTGCAGGCAAATGGCTTAATGGCTAAGCCATTTCTCCTGCCCCCAGCTCAAGTTTTAAAATGTAAGTTATGAGATATGTTTTTATCCAGTTGTGGTAAAATACATGTGACATAGAATTTGCCATCTGAACCATTTTATGTCCAGTTCAAAGGCATTTAGTATATTCACGTTGTTGTAACCATTACCACCACCGCCATCCATCATCCAACTCCATCTAACAAAATGAAACTCTAAGCCACACGCCTTTAATCCCAGCACTGGGGAGGCAGAGGTAGGAGGATCATTGTGAGTTCAAGGCCAGCCTGAGACTACATAGAGAATTCCAGGTCTGCCTGGGCTAGAGCAAGACCCTACCTCAAAAAAAAAAAACAAGACAAAACAAAACAAAACAAAATTTTAATCCCAGCATTTGGGAGGCAGAGGTAGGAGGATCGCCGTGAGTTCGAGGCCAGCCTGGGACTACAGAGTGAATTTCAAATCAGCCTGGGCTAGAGTGAAGCCCTACCTTGAAAAACAAAACAAAACAAACAAAAAAGAAAAGAAAGGCTAGAGAGATGGCTTGGTGTCTGAGTACTTGCTAAGCAAGCGTGAAGGCCTGAGTTGAGCCCTAGCACCCACGGAAACAGTTGGGCATGGCCACGCATGCCTGAAAGCCCTGCCCTGAAGGTAGCAGAGACCAGAGAACCACTGGGTCAGCTGGTCTGACCAAAACGTCACCTGTGTCAGGGTTCAGCTGCTTTGGGGGCCTTTGCACTGTTTGAAGAGCCCTCATGACTCCTTCTCCCCTGTCAGTCCACATGACATGTAGATTTGCTTGGTGGTTCCATGCCTGTCTCTGTGAGAGCGGGGTGTGTTCTCCACAATATTGTGTCCCGAGCGCTTGATGAGGGATAGAAGATGGCACCCAGCAGTTCTCCTCTGGTCTCTGCACATATGTGCATGGAGCACACGCGTCTGCACACCTAGTACACACAGCACGCAAAAAGAAAAAGAAACCTCAACTGGGCCTAACGACACAGGACACACAGGTGCTTGGAAAGCTGAGACAGGATTGCAAGTTCAAGGCCAGCCTGGGTAAAAGGATGAGTTCAAGGTCAACTTGGACAAGTTAGTGAGATCCTGTCTAAAAAAAAGAAAGAAAGAAGCCAGGCATGGTGGCACACAAGAGGTGTAGGAGGATCGCCGAGTGTTGGAGGCCACCCTGAGACTACATAGTGACTTCCAGGTCAGCCTGGGCTAGAGTGAGACCCTACCTCGGAAAACCAAAGAAGGAAGGAAGGAAGGAAGGAAGGAAGGAAGGAAGGAAGAGAGGAAGGAAGGAGGGAGGGAGGAAGGGATGGAGGGAGGGATGGAGGGAGGAAGGAAGGAAGAATAGGTGCTAGAGAGATGGCTCAGCAGTTAAGGCACTTGTCTGCAAAGCCTAATCACCCAGGTTCCCAATACCCACATAAAGCCAGATGCACAAAGTGGCGCATGCGTCTGGAGTTTGTTTGCAGTGGCTAGAGATCCTGGCCTGCCCATTCTCTGTCTCCTCTTTCTCTCTCTCTCTCTGCTTGCAAATAAATAAACAATTTTTTTTTTTTTTTTTTTTTTTGAGGTAGGGTCTTACTGTAGCTCAGGCTGACCTGGAAGTCACTGTGTAGTCTCAGGGTGGCCTCCAACTCTCGGCGATCCTCCTACCTCTGCCTCCCGAGTGCTGGGATTAAAGGTGTGCGCCACCACGCCCAGCATAAATAAGTATTTTTAAAAGAAAGAAAGAGGTCTAGGATATGGCTCAGTATAGAGTGCTTGACTACCATGGTGAGTTTTAAGGTTTAATCCACAATAACAAACACATGCGAGAGAAAAAAAGAACCCTTATACATTGCTGCTGGGAATGCATATTATTCTAGCCACTATGAAAATTACCATGAGGGGGCTGGAGATATGGCTTAGCGGTTAAGGTGCTAGCCTTCAAAGCTAAAGGACCTAGGTTCAATTCCCCAGGACCCACTTAAACCAGATGCACAAGGTGGATCATGCTTCTGGAATTCGTTTGCAGCAGTTGGAGGCCCTGGTACATCCGTTCTCTCTCTCTCCCCATCTCTCCCTCTTTCTCTCTCAAATATAAGTAAAAATAAACTATATATGGCTGGAGAGATGGCTTAGTGGTTAAGGCATTTACCTGCAAAGCCAAAGGATCTTGGTTCGATTCTCCAGGACCCACGTAAGCCAGATGAACAAGGGGGCGCATGCATTTGGAGTTCGTCAGCAGTGGCTGGAGACCCTGATGCTCCCATTCTCTCTCTCTCTCTCTCTCTCTCTCTCTCTCTCTCTCTCTCTCTTCTCTCTCTCTCTCATAAATAAATAAATAAATAAACAAACAAACTTACTTATACTTAAAAAAACTATATAAAAAAGAAAATTAAGCCAGGTATTGTGGCACATGCCTTTAATCCCAGCACTTGGGAGGCAGAGGGAGGAGGATCGCCATGGTTTTGAGGCCACCCTGAGACTACATAGTGAATTCTAGATCAGCCTGGGCTAGAGCAAGACCCTGCCTTGAAAAAAAAAAGAAAGAAAGAAAGAAAATTAGCATGAGACTCCTCAAACCCACTAAAGTCTGACTACCCTGTGATTTGGCGATGCTACTCAGGGGTATAACCCAAAACAATCAAAGTCAGCCTATAGAAAAGCTCTCCATGCATATCCACAGTGCTAGTCACAGTTGCCAGTTATAGACTCAGCCCAAGTAAAAGAAAATATGATATATCTTCCAATTATTAATAATACATGTTATATATGACAAGTATCAACCAGTCATAAAGAAGTGTGAAATTATGCTATTTATTTTATTTTTTATTTTATTTGAGACACACAGAGAGAGGGAGATAGAGAGACTGGCACACCAGGGCCTCCAGCCACTGCAAACAAACAAACTCCAGACACGTGCGCCACCTTGTACATCTGGCTTATGTGGGTCATGGGAAATTGAACCTGGGTCCTTGGGTTTTGCAGGTTAAGCGCCTAAACCACTAAGCCATCTCTCCAGCCCAAATCATGCTATTTGTAAGGACACAGATGGAACCGGAGATCATATTAAGCAAAATAAGCCAAACTTGGGGGGGGAAATGACCCATTTTCTCATATTGAAGTGAACAGGGAGGGGGAGATGGAGAAAGAGAAAGAGGAGAGGAAGAGAATAAAGGAGGTAGGTCCAGAGGAATAGGGAGAGAGAGGAAGATAAAGAGAGAGAGAGAGAGAGAGAGAGGCTGGCTGGGAGTATAGCTTGGTGGTAGAGTGTTTGCTAAGTATGTACCATCCACAATCCTTGTGTTGGAGCATTGGCACTGGAAAAAGAAAAAGAGAGAGAAAAGGCAATGAATGAACTTGGGAAGAGGACGGGGGTTAGGGGAAGGAGGAGGAACATGGGAGAGCAGTGAGAGTGAGTATGATCAGAGAGCATTATATGTATGTATGAAAATGTCATAAGTAAATATTTGTGGCTCAGGACATAGGGTGCATGAAGGCCTGGGTTCAATCCCCAGCACCCTCCTCCCCCAGAGAATCTGTTTGGTATGAGGTCCTGTTATTTGCTTTTTTAAAAAATTTATTTTATTTACTTGAGAGAGAGAGAGGCAGGGAGAGAGGGGGGAGAATGGGCGCACCAGGGCTTTGGCCCGCCGCAAACAAACTCCAGATGCATGCGCCCCCTTGTGCATCTGGCCTGCATGGGTCTTGGGGAATCAAATCTGGGTCCTTTGGTATTGTAGGCAAGTGCCTTAACTGCTAAGCCGTCCCTCCAGCCTTGCTTGCTTTTTTTTTTTTTTTTTTTTTGAGGTAGGGTCTCTAGTCCAGGCTAACACCTGGAATTCACTATGTACTCTCAGGGTGGCCTCAGACTCATAGCGATCCTCCTCCTACCTCTGCCTCCTGAGTGCTGGGATTCAAGGTGTGCGCTGCCATGCCCAGCTGTTATTTGCTTTTTAACCTCCTTCCCAGCCATCCATGGTGGAATTCTACTTATCTCAGCAAGTATGCATATGGTTTTGCCATTAATGTATTCAGTATCAATTATCCACTAGCACATAGCTCTGCGTGGGTGAGTTTCAGAGCTGGAATTCCCGTAAGAAAAAGAATTCTAAGTTTTAACTTGACTTTGATCACTTCCCTATTGCAGCAGCTACCTGAGGTGAAGAGAACCTATGCCAATTTTAACTTTCGGGTTGAGTCATGCTGTTAGGGCTTGGCACAAAAACAGAAGAAATAAACCCTGAAGTGTCTGTGTCCCCTCCTCCTGCCAATTTATAGGTCTGAGACAAGAAGACTGAATTGATTTTAAAAATTCATAACGAGGGCTGGAAAGATTGCTTAGTGGTCAAAGCCCTTGCCTGTGAAGCCTAAGGACCCAGGTTCAATCCCCCAGTACCCACATAACCCAGATGCACATGGTGGCACAGCATCTGGAGTTTGTTTGCGGTGGCTGGAGGCCCTGCTAGGCTCATTTTCAATCTCTCTCTGAAGTAAATAAATAAAAAGATATTTTAAAAATTTAGCCAGGCGTGGTGGCTCACGCCTTTAATCCCAGCACTCAGGAGGCAGAGGTAGGAGGATCGCTGAGAGTTCAAGGCCACCCTGAGACTACATAGTTAATTCCAGGTCAGCCTGGACCAGAGTGAGACCCTACCTTGAAAAACCAAAAAAAAAAAAAAAAAAAAAAAAAAAAAAAAAAAATTTATAACAAATGTACTTTTCTTTCTTTCCTCCCTCCCTCCCTCCCTCCCTCCCTCCCTCCCTCCCTCCCTCTTTCTTTCTTTCTTTCTTTCTTTCTTTCTTTCTTTCTTTCTTTCTTTCTTTCTTTCTTTCTTTCTTTCTTTCTTTCCTGTGTGGAATCACAGGCATTGATCAGCCTAAGTCTATAACCAGGCCAACAAAATGATGTACTTATTAAGATTCCTGGCAAAATTCCCTTCAGCTGTCCAACTCCCCACCTAGCCACGCGTCTCCTTTTCCCTTTGCCAGTTTCCTCATTCCCCTTGTTGCCACAGAATGCCCTGGGCAGCCTCAGAAGGTGTGAAGAGTTGGCTCCCTGCCTACCTCCCAGCCTTATTTTCTTTCATTAATAGAAACTATTTCTCAATGCCCTGTTTGTGATTAACTAACCTTGGGAGCTGGGATAACAAAAGGCGAAGCAAGGTTCAAACGGCATGTGAGTAATTTTCTTTTACCCATGCCCCGCCCCTTGGTGGAAAACACTGGATGTCATGCCAGCCACGGCATTCTGAAAGAATAAATTTGCCTCCCTAAGGAGACAGTAGGTAACCTACTCTCGCTTTTATCTGCATCTAAAAGGAATTAAGCCAGTGACGCATAAGTCCATAGCGAACAAGAACATTTGAGATCTGGGTATACATTTTAAAAAATGGAACTGTTTGGATATGTTTTGTCCCTCAAAGGTTCCCGTGCTGGAGGCTTGGTCCCTAGTGTCATGATATTGAGAAGTGCGACCTAGTGATTAGGTCCATCTGAGAGATTATCGCTTTTCTACCAGGAATGAATTTTTATTTTCCCCAGACTTCCTGTAATAAGTTAAAAAAGGACAAGCCTGACCACTTCTGGGTATCTGTCTGCTTGTTTTTCTATGTCATCTTGAGAGACAGAGATGGGAGTTGGGGAGAGAGAAACAGACAGACAGATAGACAGAGAGGGAGAATATTGGCGTGCCAGGGCTTCCAGCCATTGCCATTGAACCACAGATACATGGGCCATCTTGTGCACATGTGCAACCTTGTGTGCTTGCGTCACCTTATGCATCTGGTTTTTGAGGGACCTAGAGAGTCAAACATGGGTCCTTATGCTTCACAGGCAAGGGCCTTAACTGCTAAGCCATCTCTCCAGCTCTGTGTGATCTTTTTTCTTAAACAATGTCCATTTTTATTTTTATTTATTTATTTGCAAGCAGAGAGAGAGAAGAGAAGCAGACAGAGAGAGAATGGGCACGCCAGGGCCTCTAGCCATGGCAAACAAACTCTAGATGTATGTGCCCTTGTGCATCTGGCTTACAAGGGTATATATATATATATATATATTGGTTTTTTGAGGTAGGGTCTCACTCTAGCTCAGGCTGACCTGGAATTCACTATGTAGTCTCAGGGTGGCCTCAAACTCATGACGATCCTCCTACTTCTGCCTCCCGAGTGCTGGGATTAAAGGCGTGTGCCACCATGCCCAGCTTTATAAATATATATATATATATATATTACCCAATCTTTGGTATTGTGTTACAGTAACACAAAATTAACTAAGGTAAAATTCTTGGAGCTGGGCTTGGTGGTGTACACTTTTAATCCCAGCACTTGGGAGGTAGAGGTAGGAGGATTGCCGTGAGTTGGAGGCCACCCTGAGACTACATAGTGAGTTACAGGTCAGTCTGTGGTAGAGCGACACCCTACCTTGAAAAAAAAAAAAAAAGTTGACAGTCATATGTCACAGACACAGAGTCAGGACAGTAGGATTCAAGGCTCGGTTGTGGAGGAGCATCTTGGGGTTCTCTAGAGGAGCAGAACCAATAGAATATCTATACACATGTATGTGAAGAGGAATTTGTTAGAGTGGTTTGCACAATAGGGGTTGAGGGGTCCAGAAACAGCCATCTGTAGGCTAGAGAGGCTGAGACCCCTGAGAGTCCATGAAGGTTACTCAGGCCCAATCATTGGTCTTCAGTTCTTGTTGGAAGGCCGCACAAGCTGGGGTGTGATATTGGCAGCTGCAATGGGAACAGGCACATTCACCAGTAAGACCCGAAGGCAGGCAGGTGGGCAGGCAAGCAAGACGACTTCTCTCCTTAGACCTCTTCATATCTGGGCTGCCGGTCAGGGGTGCTGTCTACTCTGCAGGAGGGTCTTGTCCTCTCAGTTCCTCCTGTCTGGAAATTCCCGAACAGACCTGCCTGGAGGCATCTCTTAGTTGATTCCAGATCCTATCAATTTGGCAGACAAGATTAATAATCATTACGTAGGTGTTGGGAAGATGGCTGAGCAGTTAGAGGTGCTTGCTTGCAATGCCTGCCAACCCAGGTTCCATTCTCCAGCCACCCACATAGAGCCAGATGTGCATTCATTTGAAGAAGCAAAAGACCCTGGAGTGCACACACACAACAACAACAATTAAAGAAAAGCCGGACACCTTTAATCCCAGCACTCAGGAGGCAGAGGTAGGAGAATCGCCATGAGTTCGAGGCCACCCTGAGACTCCATAGTGATTTGCAGGTCAGCCTGGGCTAGAGTGACACCCTACCTGGAAAAGAAAGAAAGAAAGAAAGAAAGAAAGAAAGAAAGAAAGAAAGAAAGAAAGAAAGAAAAAGATTAACCATTGGGGGGAGATTCCATGAAGTCATTCCTCCTATAAGCAATACTCTGGCTTTTTTTCCCATCCATCCGTGCATCCATTCAATCTACACATCCACCCATCCTCCATTCTCCCATCCTTATTTGCTGAGGGATTTCTATCTGTCAGACACCATGCTAGGTTCTGAGAACATGGCAATGGGGAGACATAATGATCCTGGTCTCCATGGAGCCCTCTGCCTAGCAGGGAAGAAAAGAAACAACATGTCTAAATAGAAGGGCAGGATATAACGGGAGAGTTTGTTGTAGGAGTTTTTGGTGCTAGGAAACAGATTGCTGCCTCATACTGCAAGGATGTTAATGGAAATAAGGAAGGCTGAGGATCTCAACAGACTCCCAGACCTCGCAGGGATCCAGGTAAAAATGTACAACTCAGTCTGCCTTGGTGTATCAGATCTGGATCCTGCTGGCTTTCCAAATGACTATAAGGTAGGCAGGAGCTGTTGAGCTCTTCAGTTTCAGCACGCAGCTCTATTCATTTATGGATAAACCCTTACAATAATCAGTCCCCCAAATGAAGAAGCTTACGTTAGAAACTTCTATGTTGTGCCTTAGTCTGTAGATAAAGGTTGGTTTAGGAAAGTTAGGCAGCTCTGTTCCATGAAATTGAGTAGGGACCCAGGTTCCTTCTGTGTTGTCGCTCTGCCATCGCCTAAGCACATGTTGCCCTTAGCTGTGGTGTTCAAGTCACCTTACCAGCACTGTCCTGGGATGTGAGGCTGTGAGAAAGGAAGAAAGAAAGGAGTTGAGCCGGGTGTGGTGGCACACGCCTTTAATCCCAGCGCTCAGGAGGCAGAGGTAGGAGGATCGCTGTGAGTTTGAGGCCACCCCAAAAATACAAAGTGAATGCCAGGTCAGCCTGGGCTATAGTGAGACCCTACCTTGAACAAACAAACAAACAAACAAAACAAAACAAACAAAACAAACAAAACAAAACAAAACAAAACAAAGGGAGGGGGTGCTGGAGAGATGACTTAGCAGTTAAGGCGCTTGCCTGCAAACCTAAAGGACCCAGGTTCAATTCCCCAGGACCCACATAAGCCAGATGCACAAGGAGGTGCATGCATCTGGAGTTCCTTTGCAGTGGCTGGAGGCCCTGGCATGCCCATTCTCTCTCTCTCTCTCTCTCAAATAAATGAATAAATAAATAAATAAATAAATAAATTTTAAAACAAAAGAAAGAAAGAAAGGAATTGAGTGGCTGGCTGGGGGATTTCTGCTACTTTCTCTCCACTTGCTTCACAGCTATTCATATTCTATTGTGAGACTCTGGTTCCATGAGCAACCCGAGAGTAAGGGAGGAAGGGAAATACATTTTCTACGTGGGCTAACACTCCTGGGGCTGGAGGTACTGTTACCTGCTGGGTATGGTTAACCAACTCAGTAAACAAGACATCAAAGGAGGAGTGGGACTAGTTAGGAAGAAGAAAAGGGTTCAGGGAGAGGGGGTGGGGAGAGGGAGCAAGAGAAGGTAACAAGAGGGGATCATGATCAATACATTATATATTTATATATGTATTATATATATACAATGAATACATTATATATTATATATGTGTAAAATTGTCAATTAATAAAATATGCATATAAAATGATATAAATGATTGGACATCCAATGAACTTTGAATTTCAGATAAACAAGTAATAACTTTTTTTTTTTTTTTGGGGTAAGGTTTCACTCTAGCTCAGGCTGACCTGGAACTCACAGCAATCCTCCTACCTCTGCCTCCTGAGCACTGGGATTAAAGGCGTGTGCCACCACACCTGGCTTTATTTATTTATTTATTTTTATTTTTATTTTTTTCGAGGTATGGTCTTGCTCTAGCACAGGCTCACCTGGAATTTACTATGTAGTCTCAGGGTGGTAAATGCCTTAACCACTAAGCCATTTCTCCATACCTCTTCTTTCTTTCTTTCTTTCTTTCTTTCTTTCTTTCTTTCTTTCTTTTTCTTTCTTTCTTTCTTTCTTTCTTTCTTTCTTTCTTTCTTTCTTTCTTTCTCCTCCCTCATTCCCTCCCTCCTTTCTTTCTTTCTTTCTTTCTTTCTTTCTTTCTTTCTTTCTTTCTTTCTTTCTTTCTTTCTTTCTTTCTAAGAGACAGAGAGTTGTGTGTATGGGCACATCAGGGCTTCCGGCCACTACCAATGAATCTAGACACATGCACCACTTTGAGCATCTGGATTTATATGGGTACTGGGGATTCAAACCCAGGCCTTCAGTCTTTTTGAGCAAGTGCCTTTAACCACTGAGCAACCTCTCCAGCCCCGGCTCTTACATTCTTTCCTCTACTTCTTCCACAACCATCCCTGAGCCTTGGAAGGTATGTTGGAGATGTCTCAGTGCTGAACCCTCCACTGTCACTTCTTAGTACTATGGTGAGTTTTGAGTCTCCCCCCATGGTCACTGCATCTGAAAAGAGAAGCTTCTCCAACCAAAAGTGAGAATAGCATTAATATGCATTAATATATCATATATTATTATATGTAATAAGATACATTAATACATCATAAATGTTAAGAGGGCACAGGTAACAATTCTTTAGTAAAACTATGTCCCATTTGGACACAGCCATTGCTTTTCTGGAAAATGATCCCTTGTTTATCTGAAATTCAGAGTCAACCGGGAGTCCAGGAACAAAGCAATGTTAATGGCAGGACTCTGCAGGAAAGGTTCATGAGCTGCCATTGACTTCTCAAAGTTTCTTCCTGTTATGAATTTTAAATATGCTCTCTCTTCACTTCTATAAAACACCTCTTACCCCTTCCCCCCCTTTTCCCTCCCACCCTTGCTTGTCTGAAGATGTTAGCCATAGGGCATTTCCATTATTTGTAGTCAAACATTTATAAACAAAACATTGCATGAGCCAAGCTTCACCTTGAAAGAGGCATCAGTGACAGCAACTCTTTGGGGGAATATTTCTCATCTCTTCTGATGCATATAAAGACATCACTTCTGGGCTGGAGAGATGACTTAGGGGTTAAGGTGCTTGCCTGTGAAACCTAAGAACTCTCCAGGTCCCATGTAAGCCACACACACAAGGTGAGGCAAGCGTGCAAGGTTGCACATGCACACAAGGTGGCGCACATGTCTGGAGTTTGATTGCAGTGGCTGGAGGCCCTGGCGCACCAATTCTCGCTCTTCTCTCTCTTATATATATATATATAAAAGGTAGGGCTGGAGAGATGGCTTAGCAGTTAAGGCACTTGCCTGCCAAGCCTAAGGACCCATGTTCTATCTTTCTCCAGATCCCATCTAAGCCAGACACACAAAGGTGGGGCAAGCACAAGGTTGCACATGCCCAGTAGGTGGGGCAAGCATCTTGAATTCAATTGCAGCACCAAGTCTCTCTCTCTCTCTCTCTCTCACTCTCTTAAACGAAAAAAAGTAAGCTAGGCGTGATGATGTACACCTTTAATCCCAGCATTTGGGAGGCAGAGGGTAGGAGGATTTCCATGAGTTCAAGGCCACCCTGAGACTACATAGTGAATTCCAGGTCAACTTGAGCTAAAGTGACACCCTACCTTGAAAAACCAAAAAAAAAAAAAAAAAAAAAAAAAAAATATATATATATATATATATATATATATATATATATATATATATATATAGGGAGATTTTTTTTTTTGAGAGAGAGAGAGGGAGAAAGAGGCAGGTAGAGAGAGAGAGAGAGAATATGGGTATGCCAGAACCTCTAGCCACTAATGACAAATTCCAGACACAGGCACAACTATGAGCATCTGGCTCATGTGGGTTCTGGGGAATTGAACCTGGGTCCTTAGGCTTTGCAGGCAAACGTCTTAACTACTAAGCCATCTCTCCAGCCCTATACACACATTTTTTAAAAAGACAAACCAATAGGAAACTTAAAAAAATACTTTTATTTATTTACAAGAAGAGAGGGGAATGGGGGAGTGGGCATGCTAGGGCATAGTACCATTGCAAATGAACTCCAGACACATGTGTCACTTTGTGCATCCTGTTTTATGTTGATCCTGGGTAATTGTACCCAGGTCATTAAGCTTTGCAGGCAAGCACTTTAATCACTGAGCCACCGGGCATGGTGGCGCACGCCTTTAATCCCAGCACTCAGGAGGCAAAGGTAGGAGGATCGCCAAGAGTTCGAGGCCACACTGAGACTACATAGTTAATTCCAGGTCAGCCTGGACCAGAGTGAGACCCTACCTTGCAAAACCAAAATATATATATATATAAAATCACTGAGCCATCTCCTCAGCCCCAATAGGAGAGATTTTGATAAAATTTAGAGGCACACTGCTTGGTACCTGACTGGCATGAGTCAGTGCAACAAGAAGATGGGAGTGGGGAGGGTGCAGGGAGCAAACAGATCTGATTCACCTGAGTTGGGCCAGGTAAGCTCATTGCATCATTTTTTTTTTTAATTTGAGAGAGATACAGAGACACACACACACACACAGATAGAGAATGACAGAGAATGGGTGCACCGGGGCCTCTCAGCAGCTGTGAATGAACTCCAGATGCGTGCACCCCCTTGTGTGCATGTGCGACATTGCGTGTTTGCGTCACTTTTGCGTCTGGCTAAACGTGGGGCCTGGAGATCAAGCTGGTTCTTAGGCTTGGCAGGCAGGCGCCTTAATTGCTAAGCCATCTCTCCAGCACTCATTGCATCATTTTTGAGAACTATGAGTCATCCTCGGGATTTCTTCAGGTCTTACACCCCTTGTCATTTCAACTGCTCTTTTCATATGTGTTAAAACCACCACGGTGCCTGCTCTAGGTGAGCTCCTCTGTCCCCCACTACCTTGCAACTCCCTGAAGGCGGGGCTGTTATTCTAGATGCCTCGCCCCCTTCGGAAAACTGATCAAAGAACCACCGCCCATCCGATACCGTGGTGAACCTAACCATCTGGCAGCCAATGCATGCTAATCACGCAGAGCAGTCACAGTCAGATTCAGGGCTATCTCTTGTGAAATAGAAACAGGACACTTCAGTGGCTGCCAGGCGCTGCTTAAGTAAACTGGGGCACTTCACCTTGAGAGCGTTTGGAATGTACTGGGCAGCCAAGACAGATAAATGATTCAGAGAGCTGGAGCCTCTGCATACAGATGATCTAGTCTCATGTCCCAAGATGCCAGAGCTGAATGCAGCGGATTCCACGACTGCATGTGGCTACTGTGCCTCTGGAACTGAAGGTATAATGCTATTTAAATTTTGTTAATTTAATTGTTTATTTATTTATTTGAGAGAAGGAATAGAAGAGAGAGGGAGGGAGAGAGAGAGAATGGGCATACCAGGGCCTCCAGCCACAAACAAACTCCAGACGCACGCGCCACCTTGTGCTCCTTTTTTCAGTGTGTGTGTGTGTGTGTGTGTGTGTGTGTGTGTGTGTGTGCATGCCAGCCATGGCATGAGTGTGGAGGTCAGAAAACAACCTCGGGGTGTTAACCCTGGCGCTTGCCAACAAGGTATTGTTTAAGATAAGATCTCTCTCTCTGTGTGTGCAGATATATGCACCCTGTGCATATGAATGCTCAGGCCAGGGGAGAATCAGATGTCCTCCTCCATGGCTCTCAGCTTCTTTTCCCCAGACAGTCTCTCACTGCACTTGGAGCTCCTGTTTTCAGCTAGACTGGCTGACCAGAGAGCTCCAGCAAGCCTCTTCGCCGCCCCCCCCCCCCCAGCTAGCTCCCGGGTCACAGCTATGCATGACTTTTTTTTTTTTTTTTTTTTTTTTTTAATGTGGTGCTGGGCATCAAACCCAGATCCTCACGCTTAGGCAGCAAACACTCTTGCCCTCTGGGCCCACTGTGAACACCAGACAAGTTGGCCTGTGAGCTTCAGAATTCTCTTGCTTTACCTCTCATCTCGTGGTAGGGCATTGGGGTTGTAGGGGGCTTTATGTGGGTGCTGCTTTTAACCACTGAGCCATCTCCTCAGCCCCTCAGTGACATTGACTACACTCACGGCACTATGAAAGAGACGAGAGAGATACAGAAATAGGCAGGTAGAAAGAGAGAGAGAGAGAGAGAATGGGCACGCCAGGGCTTCCAGCCCCTGGAAACAAACTCCGGATGCGTGTGCCCCCTTGTGCATCTGGTTTACGTGGGTCCTGGGGAGTCGAACCTGGGTCATTCGGCTTTGCAGGCAGGCACCTTAACCACTAAGCCATCTCTCCAGCCCCCACCCCCAAATCTATCTTTTTACATAGTTCAAAATACTTTTATTTTTCCCCAAAGAAAGCCTGTTAAATCATTTCTCTTCATTTTTCTCTTCTCCTAGCCCCTGGCAACCACTGATCTATGTTCCATCTCTAGGGACTGACCTATTGTGGATATTTCCTAAAAACACAACCATACACTATTTGACAATCTGTGCCTGCTTCTCTTACTTAGCATCATACAATTAACTTCCATTTTATCTTGTTTTTTAGATATATTTTTATTTTCTGGGTATAGTGGCACACACCTTTAATCCCACTTGGGAGGCATAAATAGGAGGATCCGTATGAGTTCGAGGCCAGCCTGACACTACACAGTAAATTCCAGGTCAGCCTGGGCTAGAGCAAGACCCTACCTCAAAAAAAAAAAAAAAAAAATATATATATATATATAAAATTTATTTGTGAAGGGTGTTGAAACAGAGATAGGGGAGAGAGAGACAGAGAGAGGGAGAGAAAATGAGAATGAATGCCAGGGCCTGTTGCTACTGCAAACAAACTCCAGATGCATGGGCCACTTTATGCATCTGGCTTTACGTGGGTATTGAGAATCCAATCTGGGTTGAAAAGCTTTACAAGCAAGTGACTTTAACCACTGAGCCATCTCTCCAGCCCCTAAAAAGGAAACTTTAAAAAATTATTTATTTGCAAGGAGAAAGAGTGAGAAAAACTGAATGGGCACACCAGGATCTCTAGCCACTGCAAACGAACTCCAGATCCAGGTGCCACTTCGTGCATCTGGTCTTACGTGGGTACTGGGGAATCAACTCGGTCCTTAGGCTTTGCAGGCAAATGCCTTAACCACTGAGCCGTCTCTCCAGCCCTTAGTTGATATATATATATATATTTTGGTTTTTCAAGGTAGGGTCTCACTCTGGTCCAGGCTGACCTGGAATTAACTATGTAGTCTCAGGGTGGCCTCGAACTCTCGGCGATCCTCCTACCTCTGCCTCCCGAGTGCTGGGATTAAAGGCGTGCGCCACCACGCCCGGCTCTTAGTTGATATTTTTGAGACAGGGTTGCCTCTACTTCCGGTTGGCCTTGAACTTCTTGATCCTCTTACTGCTATCTCCCAAGTGCTGGGATTGTGGAGGCCTGAGCCACCACACCCAGAATCTCTGCTTTTTAAACTTATAATGTAGTAATATACTATCAATTTTGGATGAACCTTAACAGCCTTTCTGCTGTTACGGACAAAACGACAAGTACTGGCTTATGTATATCCATTTGCCAACAGCACACTGAATGGATATTATGTGCTACGCACTGTGCTGGAGGGACAATAAACCAGTTCCCTGGTATCGTGGAACTCATGTGCCACTGAAAGGAGGCAGAAAATGGTCACTAAGACGATGGTGCGTTCTGATAGGCTCGGTGAGGCTGCACAACAATCGATAAAGAGAGGCATTGTTAAATGGTACGGAGCAGGAGAGCTGTACTTGAGATAAAGTGACTGGGCAATCTTTCCAAGAAGATGACATTTGAGTTGACATTTGAATAAGAAGGAGTCAGTCACTTCAGGAAAAAAAAACATGGGAGAGGACTCCAGGCAGAAGGGACAAAAGAGACAAAGGCTTGGTAGTACAGAAAGAGCGTGATACTCTTGGGGAATAGAAAGGACACCATGGAGCTAGGATGTGGCGAGTGAAAGGCAGAGGGATCCGAGATGGAGATGACAAGCTATCCCAGCTAGGGCCAGTAGGTTATATTAAGAAGTCTGACCTGGGGCTGCAGAGATTGCTCAGAGGTTAAGGCACTTGCCTGCAAAGCCTAAGGACCCGAGTTCAATTCTTCAGTACCGAAGTAAGGCCAGATGCACAAAGTAGTACAAGCATCTGGAGTTTGTTTGCAGCAGCTAGAGGCCCTGGAGTGCCCATATCCTCTCTCTCTCTCTCCTCTCTCTCCTCTCTGTCTCTTCCTGCTTACAGATAAGAAAGAAAAAAAGAAGAAAGAAAGAAAGAAAGAAAGAAAGAAAGAAAGAAAGAAAGAGGAATGGCTCTGAGAAGCCATTCCCTCTCAATAAAAGAGAAGTCTGAATTTTTAATTTTTAATTTTATTATTATTTTTAAATATATTTTATTTATTTATTTATTTATTTGAGAGAGAAAGAGGCAGAGAGAGAAGGGGAGAGAGAGAGAGAGAGAGAGAATGGCGCACCAGTGCCTCCAGCCACTGCAAACAAACTCCAGATATATGTGTCCCCTTGTGCATCTAGTTTACGCAGGTCATGGAGAATCGAACTGGGATGGTTTGGCTTTGCAGGCAAATGCCTTAACTGCTAAGCCATCCCTCCAGCCTGATTTTATTATTACTTTTTATGAGAATGAGCAAGAGAGAGAGTGTGAGAGAGAGAATTGGTGCTCCAGGGCCTCCAGCCACTGCAATTGAACTCCAGATGTATGTGTCACCTTATGCGCGTGCACATGACCTTGGGTGCTTGCATTACCTTGTGTGTCTGGCTTATGTGGGATCTGGAGAGTAGAACATGGGTCCTTAGGCTTTCCAGACAAATGCCTTAACCATTAAGGCATCTCTGCAGCCCAGGTCTGAGTTTTCTTTCAAGAAAAATAGGGAGTCATAGATGGTTTTGGAGCACAGAAGTAACCAGATTATTTTTCACAAAGATAACCCAGGATGGGTTGGGGAGTTAGACAAATCTGGGGATAAAGTGCTTGCCATGTGCATATGAGTACCTGAATTCAGATCCCCAGAAACCACATAAAACCAGGTGCTTGAGGGCTAGTGTCTATAATCCCAGCACTCCTACAGCGAGGAGGGAAACAGAAACAGGAGAATCTCCTCGAAGCTTGTGGGCCAGCTAGCCTGCTGAATGCAGCAGTGAGCAATAAGAGATCCTGTCGCAGATAAGGTGGAAGATGAGGATGACACCAAGGTTGTCCTTGGCCCATGCACATCTGCACACACACACACACACACACACACACACACACACACACACACACATGATCCAGGAGTGGTTGTGTACATAGCTAACCTGTTTCCCTGATCATTGTCGGGAGGAATACCTAAGAAATTATTATCTTTTCCAAACAACAATCCGGGCCTTTGGCATACTATGCAAGGGCTGCACCACTGAGCAATATCCCCAGCCTTGAATGGATGATTTATTTATTTACTTTTTTAAATTGGTTTTTCAAGGTAGGGTCTCACTCTGGCCCAGTCTGACCTGGAATTCACTATGTCATCTCAGGGTGGCCTGGAACTCACAGCGATCCTCCTACCTCTGCCTGCCCAATGCTGGGATTAAAGGCGTGTGCCACCACGTCTGGCTGAGTGCATGATTTCTTTTTTTTTTTTTCGAGGTAGGGTTTCACTCTGCTCTAGGCTGACCTGGAATTCACTGTGTAGTCTCAGGGTGGCCTTGAACTCATGGCAATCCTTCTACCTCTGCCTCCCAAGTGCTGGGATTAAAGGCGTGCACCACCACGCCCAGTGGGAGTGGATGATTTTTGAGAACAGTGGGCTACCTTTCCCTCAATTCTAAGGACTCGGCTTTATGGCCTTACCATGTCCAAGTTTTCTGTGCTTATGGATGTACCTAGAAACTAAAGGGACTTTTAGGGAAACATTCAACATAACTGGGATGCACAGAAAGGAATATAGCCAGTAAAAGGTGTGTTGGCAAGTGGGTTCCCAGTGGTGGCACTTGAAGTCTCATTGGGGAATACTAAAAGATCACATGGGGGCTGGAGAGATGGCTTAGTGGTTAAGGAGTTTGCCTGAGAAGGCTAAGGACCCAGGTTCAATTCCCCAGTATCCACGTAAACCCAGATGCACAAGATGGTGCATATGTTTGGAGTTCGCTTGCAGTGGCTGGAGACCCTGGTGTACCCATTCTCTTTCTCTCTCTCAAATAAATAAATATATATATTCTTTTAAAAGATGATATGTTTGGAGTTCGCGGGAGGCAGTGGCTGGAGACCCTGGTGTACCCATCTGAGACTCATAGTGAGTTCAGGTCTCTCAAATAAATAATTTTTTTTAAAAAGATGACATAGACACTGTTTAAACACTATGGCCATGGAGGAGAGATGGGGCTGGAGTTGTGCTAAGGTATACACCTGGCCTGCCCTCCAAAGGGCTTGCTCCTCACTTGGTTGTTTCATTGGGAGGCAGTGGAAGCTTTAGGATGTAGGCTCTCATGGGAGAAAGTTAGGTCATTTGGAGAATATGTTCTTTCTTAAATATATGTATATATATTTTTTGTGTGTGAGACAGAGAGACAGAGAGAGAAAGAGAGAATGGGCTCACCAGAGGCCTATCAGCTGCTGTGAACAAACTCCAGGTGTGTGTGCCCCCTAGTGGGCAAGTGCAGTATTGAGCCCTTGCGTCACTTTTTGCGTCTGGCTAAACGTGGGACCTAGAGATTGGAACCAGAGTTCTTAGGCTTGGCAGGCAGGTGCCTTAACCGCCAAACCATCTCTCCAGCCCTATTTTTTTTTTTTTTGTTTATTTTTTTGAGGTTGGGTCTCACTCTGGCCCAGGCTGACCTAGAATTAACTATGTCATCTCAGGGTGGCCTGGAACCCACGGCAATCCTCCTACCTCTGCCTCCCAAGTGCTGGGATTACAGGTGTGCGCCACCACGCCCAGCAAATATATGTTTTATTTATTTATATGAGAGAGAAAAAAAGAAAGAGAAAGGGAGAGAGAGAATAGGCATGTCAGAGCTTCTAGCCACTTCAAATGAACTCCAGATGCATGCGCCACCTTGTGCATCTGGCTTTATGTGGGTCCTAGGGAATTGAAACTGGGTCCTTAGGCTTTGCAGGCAAGCGCCTTAACCGCTAAGCCATCTCTCCAGCCCAATAACGTATTCTTGAAGGAAGCATTGGGACTCCAGCCTCTTCCTGTCTCCATCAGGTAAACAGGGCTCCTCTTCCACGTGTTCCCACCATGATGTCCTACTGTCCTGCCAAAGGCCAAAAGCAACAGACTTTTTTTTTTTCCTGAGGTAGGGACTCACTGTAGCCTCGGCTGGCCTTGAACTCATGGCAATCCTCCTACCTCTGTCTCCCAAGTGCCAGGATTAAAGGCATGCGCCATAAGGCCCAGTTTCAATCCAAGCTTCTATCCACCAACTCCCACCCATCACAGGGTGGGCACTAGGGCCATGAACTCTCGGGCACCTCTGGGACACATGGTTCTGCTTGATGTCTGTGTGTTCCCAAAGCTAAGGAAAGCTTGCATTCAGAGTCACGACAGGCAGCCATTAGTGCATAGAGGCGAGTGTTGAAGGGCTGTCAGTGGAACCGCAACTGAGCTTATTACACCAATGGTTACTCAAGGCTGCAAAGACACAGGAGTCTATCTTACCTGTGTCTGCGTTAGTCTTCTCTCTGGCCCAATTTCTGTCCTCATTCTTCATTTGTTTTTCTTCCTTCTCTCCTGCTTATCATTTATACTATCTGGGTATTTTTTTAATATCCTTAAATAAGGATACCTAAGACATCTCAATTCTTTTTATGGAGTACAGGAAGCTATAAATAAATACTAATGAGATCTAGTGTGTGTGTGTGTGTGTGTGTTTTGTATTTTATTTATTTGAGAAAGAGAGAGAAACAGGCAGATAGAATGGGCGCACCAGGGCCTCCAGCCACTGCAAAAGAACTGTAGACACTTGTGCCACCTTGTGCCACCTTGTGCATCTGGCTTTACGTGGGTCCTGGGGAATCAAACCTGGGTGCGTTGACTTTACAGGCAAGTGCCTTAACCCCTAAGCCATCTCTCCAGGCCCAGTGTTTTCTTTTTGGCGTTGACCATTCTTTCTCCCAGTCTGTGATCTTGAAATTGTTTTGATGATCTGTGTCTAGTGTCGCATTTAAGCACAGCAAAACAATGTGGCTATTGTCCTGCAGAAAGACACGCTGCACCCGGCACTCAGACGCGTTCCTAAACCAACTCTGTGACCAGAGGCAGACACAGAGCCACAGTCCTCTCTTGCCCTTTCTTCCTTGTACCCAATGCCTAAAGCCATTCCCAGCAGCTTCTCTGTCAATGTGTTTGATGAATTCATGAAGCTTCTAGAGCTACATCTAATGAAGTCCCTCAGAGTCCCCAGTTAGAAATCCACCAACCAGCAGAGGTAGGAGGATCACCATGAGTTCAAGGCCACCCTGGAGACTACATAGTGAAATCCAGGTCAGCCTGGGCTAGCGTGAGACCCTACCTCAAAAAACCAAAAGAAAAAAAAAGACATATAGAAATCCACCAACAGGGACTGGAGAGATGGCTTAGTGAGTAAGACACTTGCCTACAAAGCCAAAGAACCCAGGTTCGATTCCCCAGATCCCATGAAAGCCAGATGCACATGGTGGCTCATGCGTCTGGAGTTCGTTTGTAGTGGCTAGAAGCCCTGATGTGCCCATTCTCTCTCTCTCTCTGTCTAATATATAAATAAAAATAAATAAAAAATATTTAAAACAAGAAATCCACAAACCTATTGGAAGTGTTTCAGAAGGTCAAGGTTGCCCTTGAAATGACTATCATGTGGATGTACTTATTTTCATGATCACAAGCTGGGAGGTAGAGGCTAAAGATAGTTCTAGCCATCATGTTTGGAAATGTATACCCAGCAGGCTCTATGTGAATCTAAGAATGCGGAATGACAATTCAGAGGCAGTCTCTGTTTATGAGTCTAATCTTTGCTCGTAGGTGTCCTGGCAAACTGTTCTTAATAACACCCCTATTGAGAAAAGAATTACCAGCAATGTTGGAAGCCAGGCTCCCCGGGGAATCTCAGATGCTGGAAATTGAGTGACTGCTTTACATTCTATGAATCGGAAAGAAATTGTTGTTTAAGTGGCAGGTCACAGGCATGTAGGTATCTGGGGGGCGGGGTTTGCCATGTTTTTCCCTTTAGGAAGAAAACATCATTTTATTTAATAAAAATATGAACTAGCAGGGCGTGGTGGTGCACGCCTTTAATCCCAGCACTCGGGAGGCAGAGGTAGGAGGATCACCATGAGTTTGAGGCCACCTAGAGACTACATAGTAAATTCCAGGTCAGCCTGGGCTAGAGTGAGACGCTACCTCAAAAAACCAAAAACAAACAAACAAAAACCCCCACAAAAACAAACAAACATAAATTGGAGACTAAAATTATTGTCACCTTTAAAAATTTTTTTTATTATTTTTAATTTATTTTTGGAGAGAGATAGAGACAGAGATAGACAGAGAGGGAGACAGAAATGGGCGCGCCAGCAGTCTCTCAGCTGCTGTGAATGAAATCCAGATGTGTGTACCCCCTTGTTGGCAAGTGCGACATTGCACCCTTGCCTCACTTTGCATCTGGCTAAACGTGGGACCTGGAGATTGGAACTGCTGGACATTGGAACCAGCATTCTTAGGCTTAGCAGGCAGGCGCCTTAGCCGCTAAGCCATCTCTCCAGCCCTATTGTCACCTTTTTTTTTTAAAAAAATATTTTATTTATTTATTTGAGAGAGAGAGAGAGAGATAGAGATACAGAAATAGGCAGGTAGAGAGAGAGAGAGAGGGAGAGAATAGGCGTGTCAGGGCCTCCAGCCACTGCAAATGAACTCCAGATGAGTGTGCCCCCTTGTTCATCTGGCTTACGTGGGTCCTGGAGAATCGAGCCTTGAACTGGGCTACTTAGGCTTCACAGGCAAGCGTTTAACCGCTAAGCCATCTCTCCAGCCCTATTGTCACCTTTTCAAGACAAATTCTTAGGATATGTAGATCAGTGTTCCTCCCTCCCTCTCTTTCTTTCTTTCTTTCTTTCTTTCTTTCTTTCTTTCTTTCTTTCTTTCTTTCTTTCTTTCTTTCTTTCTTTCTTTCTTTCTTTCTTTCTTTCTGGAGAGACACAGAGAGAGGGAGAGGAAGACAGATAGAGAATGGGTGCTCCAGCAGCCTCTTAGCTACTGTGAACGAACTCCAAATGCGTGCGCCCCCTTGTGTCACTTTGCATCTGGCTAAAGGTGGGACCTGGAGGTTCTTAGGCTTAGCAGGCAGGCGCCTAAACCACTAAGCCAACTCTCTAGCCCTTACCTCCCTTTCTTAGATGCACTTTTTTCACCTCACCAAAATAAGCTACTGCTAAGCCATCTCTCCAGCCGTAGAACTATTTTTTTGTTTTTTCGAGGTAGGGTCTCACTCTAGCTCAGGCTGACCTAGAATTCACTATGTAGTCTCAGCGTGGCCTCAAACGCACAGTGATCCTCCTATCTCAGCCTCCCGAGTGCTGGGATTAAAGGCATGCACCACCACCGCCTGGCCCTAGAACTGATCTTTAATAAGGCAGAGGGAATGGGCTGGGAGGTATGGAGAGTGTTGATCTTGAATGACACCAACTCCTTGTTTATTCAGGTGAGTCATCAAATCTTAGAGCTGAAACAATTTTTGCGACTGGCTAATCAATTGACTTTCTGCCTTTTTTTTTTTTTTTTTTTTTAACTGCTCTGATGCCCATGGTTGGACACCCACATTGTATAACCCAGCTAGAGGAATTCCCAGGATGCCAGCTGCAACGCCATTTCCTTCTCTCCCACTTGGTAGGACATTAAATGCTGGCAAGAATTAAACAATTAGAAGAGTAAATGGTTTTATTTTTGAAAATTGTTCTCAGCTGGGCGTGGTGATGCACGCCTTTAATACCAGCATTCAGGAGGCAGAGGTAGGTGGATTGCTGTGAGTTTGAGGCCATCCTGAGACTACAGAGTGAATTCCAGGTCAGCCCGGGCTACAGCGAGACCCATCCTCGAAAAAACAAACAAACAAACAAAAACCCCCCAAAAAACAAAAAAAACATCCTCAAGCTTCAGTACTTTAACCATTTGCAGTTAGTGACGGATTGAATTTGACAATGGCCCTCCTCCTTTCCAGCTCCTGAATTACGTTAAAAAGTCACTTAGCCTCGTGGTGTCTTCTTTTCTCACTTGCAAATGGGAATGGCAATATCTCCTCTGTCTGGCTCAGTTGTGATTAGACACAAATGAGATAGTAAATGTGAAAGCTGGGCTGGAGAGATGGCCTAGCAGTTAAGGTATTTGCCTGAAAAGCCAAAGAACCCAGGTTCAATTCCCGAGGACCCAGGTAAGCCCTAACCCTAACACAGGGTGGCACTTGTGTCTGGAGTTCATTTGCAGTGGCTAGAGGTCCTGGCATGCCCACATTCTCTCTGTCTCTCTCGATCTCCATCTTTTTCTCTCTCTCTCTGCCTCTTTCTGTCTCTCAAATAAATAAATAAAAATAATAAAAATAGTAAATGTGAAAGCTTTGGGAGAATAAGGTTCTCTACGCATAGGCCACCTATCTCTGCCCAGAGGCAAAAATGGCATCTGCTGAGAGGTTTTGGAGGCATTTACAAAATAGGACGATAAGTGTGTTTGCATCCATCTGGTTTGCACAGGAATTCCTTCCTAGGGTCATTTGCAAGTCAAAATTTCACCAGTGCTTCTGGTCATTATGTGAATTCCTTCTACGTTTGCCAGTATGTGTTTGAACCCATGGTTGTAACGGACAAAAATCCAATATGAATTAGCTGGAATAAAAATAAAGGGCTGCGCCGGGCGTGGTGGCGCACGCCTTTAGTCCCAGCACTCGGGAGGCAGAGGTAGGAGGATCGCTGGGAGTTCGAGGCCACCCTGAGACTACATAGTGAATTCCAGGTCAGCCTGGACCAGAGTGAGACCCTACCTCGAAAAACCAAAAAAAAAAAAAAAAAAGGGCTGGGCTGGAGAGATGGCTTAGCAGTTAAGGCACGTGCGTGTGAAGCCTAAGGACCCAGGTTCGATTCTCTGGGTCCCACATAAGCCAGATGTATACATGGTGGCACGTGCATCTGGAGTTCGTTTGCAGTGGTTGGAGGCTCTGGCGTGCCCATTCTCTCTCTCTGTCTCTAATAAATAAATAAATAAATAAATAAAAATCTTTAAAAAGTAAAATTAGGAGCCGTCGTCCCCCTCGTGCGTGAAGCGCTCTGCTCTGCCCTGCAACTTCTTGCTGGTCCCGGCTATGAGTTCCCAGAAAGGCAACATGACTCGTTCCAGACCCCAGAAGCACCAGAACACATTTTCCTTCAAAAATGACAAGTTTGATAAGAGTGTTCAGACCAAGAAAATTAACGCCAAACTTCATGACGGAGTATTCAGTGGTGTAAAGAAGTTCTTGAGAGGTGTGTAAAATACAGCAAATACAAACCATTGTCAAAACCTAAAAAATGCTCATCCTGAAAGATTTTCTTCAGTGAAGTAAAGAATCCCAGCTTCGGAGAGATTGCTTAGGGGTTAAGGCGCCTGCCTCCTAAGCCTAAGAACACTGGTTCCAATCTCCGGCGGTTCCCATCTTCAGGTCCCACGTTTAGCCAGATGCAAAGTGACGCAAGGGCGCAATGCCGCACTTGACCAAAAGGGGGTGCACACATCTGGATTTCATTCGCAGCAGCTGAGACACTGCTGGCGTGCCCATCTCTCTCTCCCTTTCCCTCTCCCTTTCCCTCTCCCTCTCCCTCTCTCTCTCTCTCTCTCTGTCTCTCTCTGTGTCTCTCTCAAAAAAAAAAAAAATAATAAATAAAAATTAAAAAAGTTTAAAGAATCCCAGCTTCACCTGAGGAAAGGGCTTTATTCAGGCTGCTGTGGTGCAGTGTGGAGCTATTTCTAGCCTCCTGCCTGCTGCTACTGACTATTATGTGCGTGGTGGCCCACGCCTTTAATCCCAGCACTTGGGAGGCAGAGGTAGGAGGAGCACTGTGAGTTCAAGGCCACCTTAAGACTACATAGTGAATTCTAGTGTTAAATGTTTACAAAAGACAGTGAAGGATTTTTACCACATAATGTATAGACCATATGCCTGTGAGTTTGACATTTGTGCAAAATGTGGAAAGAAAGAAGACATTGTTATTCTGTTTAATAAAGAACTGGAAATAGAAAATAATGAAAACAATCCAAGTTCCAGTCATAGAAGCCACAAAAGAAATGCAGACAGTGATGATGGTTTAGTGTTTGACATTGATGACGACAGTCAAGGGACAGATTGATTCACTAGTAAAAGTTAGTCGGAGAATGTGAATTGATGACCAGCGTGTATTTTTGAGTGCTTCACCAAAAATAATGTGAAATCCTAATGAAAAAACTAGTGAAAATTGATACCTGAACAATCTAAATTTTGTGTAACATTTGAATGATTATTAAACTTCTACCCAGATTTCCATGAGAGCTTTAGAAATTGCATCTACTTTACCTCCATTCTTATATTCATCTGCTGAAATGCATATTGTGATTTTATGGTATAATATATGGGAATTATTTAGGAAAATGGATTGCCTAGTTTCAAACAAAGTAAGATTCAGAAGTAGTCATCATATCAGAATTATCTTATGTACAAACAAGGTATCTTTCAATGCACTGACCTTGAGTATATGGCCCACTTAGCAAAAGTCCCTTATGTACATCTTGTTACAAAGCAAAACCATTTATTTTTTAATAATAATGCTTAAGAATTAATTGTATAACAATTTTTTTCAAAAATATTCTTATATGTGATGTTTGTTTTTACCATTTCCACTTGTGAAATATAACCAGAAAAAATGTATTCAATTTATATGTGTAGTTTAATAATCACAAAAGAAAATTCATGCATTTGCAAGAAACTGCCAATATCAGAAACTGCCACAAGTTCTCTCTCCTCACAAGCTTATCCTTCTTCCCAGAATTGACACCATCCTGGGCTTAACATTTTACTACCCATGCCCTCTACTTCTAAACAATATAATTAGCTCTGTGTGATTATGGACATCTTAATCTTTTTGTTTTTAAAATCTCAAAACCAAGTAGTACAAGGAAGCTTTCTGTGTTCTTCCCCAAATCCCCACGTGTTAGTGTGTTACTGTGTTGTCCTTGTCTCAGTAGATGGAGAGGTGTGTGTGTTTGTATACACACATGTGCATTTGCTGCACCGTATGAAAATAATTGTGAGCATTGTTTTTAGATATTAAATGAACAGTCTTAAATGTTTCTTTGCATCTCCTTTCATTGTTATAAATTTTTGGAAACAGATCCATGTTGTTGCAGAAGGTGTAATTTGTTCATTTTAAGTTGACATTATCCTAATGCAAAAGGGGAATTATAGTAAGGTTCCCTGTTGCATACAGTGCTGGTGTGAGTGCTGTTATGCAAGTCTGTTGGTGCGTGTGTGCGTTTGTGTTAGACATGTGTATGTCAGCAGTGAAGCAATCCGATGTCTGCATCTTCAACTTCACTGCATAGTGTCTTACCAGCATTGCTGGTCCCCCTCCACACATCCTTCCCCACTCTCAGCAACCTGCAAGACTTTTAATGCTCTGAGTCCTTTCTCATACTCAGTATGAGAATTTTATATGTATGTATTATGTAGCAATATCTATTTGCTAATTTATTTATATATCCATAATTATTGATCAACCTGGTTCCTGTTATGTTTATTGATTATATGATTTTGCTAATACTCAATAGTACTGAATATTTTGTTAACTATAACTGTTATTTTAGAAATTCATACTGGAATATTTCAGTGTGTAATGTCAATTTACTCTAAAAAATTTTAGTGTAAAATAAGTAATTATTAAATACATGAAATTAAGTATATTAAAAATAATTTCTGTGTAATAAAAACAAAGTAAAATTAGTGGGGGGAGGGAGGGAAATAACATGGGATATTGTCTACAATTAAAGAAGTTGTCAATAAAAAATAATAAAATAAAATAAAATAAATATAAATAAATACATACATAAAATTAAAAAAAAAAAGGGCAAAGGGGCTGGGGAGATTGCTCAGTGGTTAAGGAGCTGTCCTGGGATTCAATTCCCCAGCACCCATGTAAAGCCAGATGCACAAAGTGGCACATGCATCCTGGAATTCATTTGCAGTGGCAGGAGGCCCTGGCATGCCCATTCTCCTCACCATCCCCCTCAAATAATTTTTTAAAATAAAATAATATGTATAGAAGTTGTCAGTAAAAATTTCTTTTTAAAAACAAAGTAAAGGACAAAAGTACTAGTGCACATGAGAACCTGGTTGGAGATGAACATAGAAATGAGCAGGATTCCAGATTCGAATATTGTTTTGGAAAAATCCCGTATATAATAACTAGTCACCAAATATGGAAGATGTTGAGAGACCAAAGAAAGAGGCAGAACAATCCAGCGCAAGTTATGAGGGACTTAGCAACTGGAGTGTGTGCTTGTGGTAGTAGGAACACAGGGAGATCCGCTACCCATCAAGGCAGAAGGCAGGGTTGTTTATGCTACACTAGATAAAAATGGGCCTCTGCCACCTGGGACATCCTTGGGCTTCTTCAGAAAATGTTAACATGGACTGAAGAGATGGCATAACCATTAAGGCACTTGCCTGTGAAGCCTAAGGACTCATGTTCGACTCTCCAGGTCCCATGTAAGCCAGATGCACAGCGTTGCAAGTGCACAAGTGGGCCCATGCATATGGAGTTTGATTGCAGTGACTGGATGCCCTGGTGTGCCAATTCTCTCTCACACACTCTCACTCTTGCTTTAAAAAAAAAAAAAGGCAGTCAGGGGCTAGAGAGATGGCTTAGTGGTTAAGGCACTTGCCTGAGAAGCCTAAGAACCTAGGTTCAATTCTCCAGGTCCCACATAAGCCAGATGTACACAGTGGTGCATGCATCTGGAGTTTGTTTCACCACCCAAGTATGGGGAGTCTTCAGCAACAGGGTCTTACCATCTATTCCTGATGGGAAACCAAGGGCCTCGGAAATGGCCTATAATGTTTTGAGGGTATCTGTGACCTCCCCAGCTAACAACTCACTGGAAGGTATCCCATCCCTGGCACTGAAAATTTTCTAGTAACAATCTATGGCTTCTGAATTCAACAAGCATTCTTAGGCTTCACAGGCAGGCACCTTAACTGCTAAACCACCTCTCCAGCTTTTTTTTTAAAAATATTTTTATTTATTTATTTGCAAGCATTGAGGGTGCACCAGGGCCTCTTGTCCTGCAAACGAACTCCAGGCACAAGCGCCACTTTGTGCATATGGCTTTACATGAGTACTGGAGAATCGAACCCAGGCTGTTAGACTTTGCAGGAAAGTGCATTAACTGCTAAGCCATCTCTCCGGCCTGTGATGTTGCTCTTGAATGACACCTTGTGTGTCTTTACAGGGCAGAAAGGCAGAGGCACTCCCTTGGGACTTAGTCATTTATTTAATGTGTTTGCATGTGTTTGCGTAGTGTACATGTGTATTTGCATGTGGGTGCATGTACATGTATTTGCATGTGGAAATCAGAGGTTGACGTCAGGGGAGTCTTCCTCAGTTGTTCTTCACCTTATTATTTGAGACAGAGACTCTCCTGTGGTATTTTGAATGTGATAGTGTTAATGTATGTTCCTAAAGACTCAGGTGTTTTTTTAATTTATTTAAAAATATATATTTATTTACTAGAGAGAGAGAGAGAGAATGGGCATTCCAGGGCCTCCAGCCACCTCAAATGAACTCCAGATGCACTCACCCCCTTGTGCATCTGGCTTACGTGGGTCCTGGAGAATTGAACTGGGATCCTTTGGCTTTGCAGGCAAACGCCTTAACCGCTAAGCCATCTCTCCAGCCCTCAGGTGTTTTATTAAAATTAAACTCATAACTTGGGTCTCCAGCCATCTGGCTGGAGGAGGTGTCACTGAAGGTGGATCCTAGAGGCCAGCCCTCAAGGTGAGTTTGGGAGTGGATATGAATTCCAGCCCAAAGGTGTGTGGAGAGAGTAGTGTTGGCAGGGTCCCTTGCTTGCTCATTTTTTTGGGGGGGGTGTGTTTGCTGTTTTTTTTTTTCTCTCTCTCTGCTTGGATTTGTGACCACTGTAGTCTGGGGAATGATGTATAGATTAAGCCATATAGTCCAGAGCCCACAGTGTAGTTAGATCAATTGCTCAGAAGTTCCCATTCCCTCTCTCTCTCTCTCTCTCTCTCTCTCTCTCTGGGTGTGTCTTTCTCTCATGAATGACTGCTTTAGGGAATGTCAGGAGCTGGCAACCACTGAATCACTGTCTATCACTTGGGGAAAATACGGTCTTATACATTGACAAATCTTTATTCTTAATGAATTGATTACACTTTCAGGGCTATAAATAATAGATCTCTTCCCTTTCCTTCCAATGCAAATATTTTGAATATTTTAATGATTGCTTTCCAAAGCCTACTTGCAAAATCACCCTTCCAAGGTTTATGCCAACATATCCTCCCACACGCAGATGGTGGTGGGCATTCTTATATCAGCTGTCATTGATCTAGACTGATGAATCTCAATTGAGGGTGATTTTGCTACCCCCTCCCACCACTGGGGTATAATAGTAATGGCTGGAGCATCTTTTATTTATTTATTTATTTATTTGTTTGTTTGTTTGTTTGTTTATTTATTTATTTATTTTCGAGGTAGGGTCTCACTCTAGCCCAGGCTGACCTGGAATTCACTATGTAGTCTCAGGGTGGCCTTGAACTCACAGCTATCCTCCTCCCTCTGCCTCTTGAGTACTGGGATTCAAGGCGTGCACCACCACGCCCAGCTGGAGCATCTTTGATTGTCACAAGTGGAGTGATGCTACTGTTTGCTAGTGACAGGAGAATGGGATGCTGCTAAGCCTCGTTCACTGCATAGAACAGGTCCCCACAACAACGAGTGCCAATAGTGGAGAAACCCTGATTCATACAACCACACATAGTCCTTATTTTCATACACAATAGTCTGAACAAGAAGACTTGCTTTATGGCTAGAGAGATAGCTCAAAGGTTAAGGCACTTGCCTGCAAAGCCTAGGTACCCAGGTTTGATTCTCCAGTACCCACATAATCCAGATGCACAAGGTAGAACATGAGTCTGAAGTTCATTTGCAGTGGCTGGAGGCCTTGGAGCACCTATTTTTCTCTCTTCTATATATCTGTCTATCTATCTATCATCTATCTATCTGTGCCTCTCTCTGAAATAAATAAATAGATAAATAAAATATCTTTAAAAAAAGACTTGGGCTGGAGAGATGGCTTAGTGGTTAAGGTGTTTGCCTGCAAAGCCTAAGGACCCATGTTCAACTCTCCAGATCCCATGTAAGCCAGATGCACAAAGTGACACAAGTGTACAAGGTTGCACATGTGCACAAGTGGGTGTACGCATCTGGAGTTTGATTGCAGTGGCTTGAGGTCCTGGCACGCCAATTCTCTCTGCCCCTCACTTGCTCTCACACTCTCGCATAAAAAAATTTGCTTTAGCTGGGTGTGGTGGTGCACACCTTTAATTCCAGCACTTGGGAGGCAGAGGTAGGAGGATCACTGTGAGTTCGAGGCCACCCTGATACTACATAGTGAATTCCAGGTAAGCCTGGGCTAGAGTGAGACCCTACCTTGAAAAAAATAAGCTGGAGAAATGGCTCAGTGGTTAAGGCGCTTGCCGGCAAAGCCTAAGGTCCTGGGTTGGACTCTCCAGTACCCACGCAAAGGCAAACGCACAGTGGCACATGCATTTGGAGCTCATTTGCAGTGGCTTGAAGCCCTGGCACACTCATTTTTCTCTTTCTCTTTTCTCTCTGCTTGCAAATAAATAAATAAATAAAAACAAAAAAAAGAAGACTTGCTTTGACAGAATGACTTGGGCAACATGTTGTGTAGCTGGTCTTGGAATATTGAGGTACACTTGAGGGTCCATTTCTTCAATTGGGGAGGTGGACATAGAACACGCCAGGTGGGTGTTTCCAGGGGCCCAGGTGAACTGCTTCTGAAACTCTTTCCCAAACCCTGGTAGGTTCTTTATGTGAAGGATGACATTTGCTGCACTTCGGCTCTGATGACAATTGGATGAGAGAATTGCAAATATTTGGTTTATTTTCTATTCTGACCTTTGGAAAATAATGGTCATAATACTCTCATAATAATACTCTCATGAGAAAACTTAATTCATGACAAAATGGAAAAGATGAAAACCACTATTAACAGGGTCTGGTCTTAACCATTTTACTAACAATTTTTTTTTCTTTTGGTTTTTTTTTTTTTTTTTTTTTTTTTGGTTTTTCAAGGTAGGGTCTCACTCTGGTCCAGGCTGACCTGGAATAAACTATGTAGTCTCAGGGTGGCCCAGGCGATCCTCCTACCTCTGCCTCCCGAGTGCTGGGATGGCTTTCACTATTTTTTGAGGTAGGGTTTCACTCTTGCCCAGGCTGACATGGAATTCACTATGTAGTCTCGGGGTGGCCTGGAATTCACTGCGATCCTCCTACCTCTGCCTTCCGAGTGCTGGGATTAAAGGCATGCAGCACCATATCCGGCTTTATTCAACAAAAAACAACTTAGACCAGGCATGGTGGCCTTAAATAAATAAATAAATAAATAAATAAATAAATAAATAAATAAAATACTAAAAGGAAAAAAGTAACAGGGCCTGGTGATACACGCCTTTAATCTCAGCACTCAGGAGGCAGAGGTAGGAGGATCACCATGAGTTCAAGGCTAGCCTGGTACTACAGAGTGAGTGCCAGATCAGCCTAGCTAGAGTGAGACCATACCTCAAAAAAACAAAACAAAACAAAAACACACACACACACACACACAAAATCAAACAAAAAACCCAACCTAGCTTTCAGCCTCCTTATTTGGCATCTTTCTCTACAGCATTCCTTGTCTCTCTCCATCCATCAAACACAAATAATAGCGCCGTATTAGTTCCTTTTACTAGTTACTCATTGCTGTGATAAAATACCTGACAAAGGCAACCCAAGGAAAGGACAGTTTATTTTGGTTCATGGTTTAAGGGGAGATAAGTGCATCCCCGCAGGGCAAGGCATGGCCATGGGTGTGTGAGGTAGCTGGTCACAATGCATTCATAGACAGGAAACAAAGAGAGATGAATGTTAACATTCCAGGGTAACCCAGGCTGCCCTGGAACTCACTCTGTAGCCCCAGGCTGGCCTTGGACTCACGGCAATTCTCTACCTCAACATCCTGAGTGCTGGGATTAAAGGCATGCACCACCATGCCCTGCTCCTTTTTCCTTTAAATATTTTATTTATTTGACGGGGGGCGGGGGTAGAGAGAGAATGAAAGACATAGAGGAAGAGTTAGATAGATAGAGAGAGAGAGAGAATGAACATGCCAAGGCCTCTAGCCACTGCAAATGAACTTCAGATGCATGCACTACCTTGTGCATCTGGCTTATGGGGGTACTGGGGACTCGAACCTGTGACTTTAGGCTTCTCAGACAAGTGCCTTAACCACTAAGGCATCTCTCTAGTCTCCTCCTTTTTAAATTTAATTTAATTTTTTATTGACAACTTCCATAACTATAGACAATAAACCATGGTAATTCCCTCCCTCCCTGCATTCCCCTTCGCAGCTCCATTCTCCATCATATCCCCTCCCCCTCTCAATCAGTCTGTCTTTTATTTTATTTTATTTATTTATTTTTTTGTTTTTGATTTTTAGAGATAGGGTCTCTCTCTAGCCCAGGCTGACCTAGAATTCACTATGTAGTCTCGGGGTGGCTTCAAACTCATGGCGATCCTCCTACTTCTGCCTCCTGAGTGCTGGGATTAAAGGCATGAGTTACCACACCCAGCTTGTCTTTAATTTTTTAATTTATTTTTTATTTATTTTTGAGGTAGGGTCTCACTCTAGCTCAGGCTGACCTAGAATTCACTATTTAGTCTCGGGGTGGCCTTGAACTCGTGGCGATCCTCCTACATCTGCCTCCCGAGTGTTGGGATTAAAAGCGTGCACCACCACGCCTGGCTTGTCTTTTATTTTTGATGTCATCATCTTTTCCTCCTTTTATGATGGTCTTGTGTAGGTAGTGACACTGTGAGGTCATGGATATTCAGGCCATTTTGTGTCTGAAAGAGTGCATTGTAAGGAGTCCTACCCTTCCTTTGGCTCTTACATTCTTTCCACCACTTCTGCAATGGACCCTGAGCCTTGGAAGGTGTGATAGAGATGTTTCAGTGCTAGACACTCCTCTGTCACTTCTTCTTAGCACCATGGTGCCTTTTGAGTCATTCCAGAGGCCACCACCATCTGAAAAGAGAAGCTTCTCTATCCAAAAGTGAGAATAGCATTAATATATGGATATGACCATTAAGAGAAGTGCTTACAGGGCAGTTTGGTGAGCATAATATGTATATTTAGGGAGACACCAGCAGACGTCACACCCCTAGGGCTCATAACTACACTCATCATAGGTTTTCAGTATCAGGGATGTATTCACCCCCCGTAGAGTGGGCCTCCAGTCCAATTAGAGAGTGGTTAATTTCCCCTCATAACAGACATGCCACTATTGCACCCATTGGCTCATTTGGCCTGGCTGGCCAATTTTAAGGCTTGCAGTGTCCACTGTTGTTTATCTCCACTGGTGAATTCACTCTTTCCCATGGAGCTGCACGCAGCATAGTTTTTTCCAGCTTCCTGTCAGCTGGTCTTCGAGGAGGAGGTTTGTTTGTTTGTTTGTTTGTTTGTTTTGGTTTTTCATGGTAGGGTTTCACTCTAGCCCAGGCTGACCTGGAATTCACTATGTAGTCTCAGGGTGGCCTTGAACTCATGGTGATCCTCCTACCTCTGCCTCCCGAGTGCTGGGATTAAAGGCGTGCGCCACCATGCCTGGCTCCACGGAGGAGATTTTTAACTCAGCTCCAGCAGGATTTTGCAGTGATCTTGCAGCCCACGCATGTGGAGTTTTCAATATCTTTTTTTTTTTAAGGCAAGCCCAATAGACTGGCCTTTTAAATTTTTTTATGCAAGAAAATGAGAACAAGCGCAAGTGAGAGAGAATTGACTCACCAGGGCCTCCAGCAACTGCAAATGAACTCCAGATGCATGCATCACTTTGTGCACCTGGCTTTATGTGGGTACTGGGGAATCGAACCCAGGTCGTTAGGCTTTGCAGGCAAGTACCTTAACCACGGAGCCATTTCTCCAGCCCTATTTGCTTGTTTGTTTGTTTGTTTGTTTGAGGTAGAATCTCATACTGTAGCTCAAGCAGGCCTGGAATGCACTATGTAGCTTATGCTGCCTTTGAACTTGTGGTAAATTCTTCCAAGCCCCCAGAGTGCTGGAATTAGTGTGCTTGGCTCCAAATGCTTCTTTTCAGAAGTAGTGTTATGAGGGAATAAAAGCAGGGGCTGTGCCAGCTTGGATTCAGATTTTTTCACATTGTTTTATTTTTTTGGGGGGAGTTCAAGGTAGTGTCTTGCTCTAGTCCCGGCTGACCTTGAATTCACTGTGTAATCTCAGGGTGGCCTTGAATTCACAGCAATCCTCCTACATCTGCCTCTCAAGTTCTGGGATTAAAGGTGTTCCCTACCATGCCTGACTATTTCACTTTAATAAAAAATGTTATTTATTTATTTGAGAGAGAGAGGGAGAGAGAATGGGCACGCCAGGGCCTAGCCACTGCAAACAGACTCCAGACACATGTGCCACCATATGCATCTGGCTTACATGGGTACTGGGGAATCAAACTGGGTCCTTGCTGGGCGTGGAGGTGCACGTCTTTAATCCCAGCACTCGGGAGGCAGAGGTAGGAGGATCGCTGTGAGTTCGAAGCTTGAGAATACAGAGTGAACTCCAGGTCAGCCTGGGCTAGAGTGAGACCTTACCTGGAAAAAAAAAAAAATTGGGTCCTTAAGCTTCGCAGAAAACGCCATCTCTCCAGCCCCTATTTCACTTTTTATTGACCATTTTCATACTTGTACATAATGTGTTTTTCTAAATATTTTTATTTTTATTTTCAAGCAGAGAGAGAAGAGAGATAGAGAGAATGGGTGTGCCAGAGCCTTCAGCCTCTGCAAACAAACTCTAGGTGCATATGCCACCATGTGCATCTGGCTTTATGTGGGTACCGGGGAATCAAACTTAGGTCATTAGGCTTTGCAGGCAAATCCCTTAACCTTTAAGCCATCCTTTCAGCCCCATAATATGTTCTTTTTTTTGAGGTAGGGTCTCACCTGACCACATACTCTGTAGTCCCAGAGTCACAGCCATCCTCCCACCTCTACCTCCCAAGTGCTGGGATTACAGGCATGCCCCACCACACCCAGCCCCATAATGTGTTTATTTATTTATTTAATTTATTTATTTGAGAGAAAGGGGAAGATAAATAGGCAGGGAGAGAGAGAGAGAGAAAGAGAGAATGGGTGCTCCAGGGCCCTCAGCTACTGCAAATGACCTCCAGATGAATGTGCCCCCTTGTGCATCTGGCTTATGTGGATCCTGGGGAATTGAACCTGGGTCCTTTGGCTTGGCAGGCAAGCACCTTAACTGCTAAGCCATTTCTCCAGTCCCCCATAAAGTGTTTTGATCTTAATTCCCTCCATTGCTTTCCTTTGTCCCCTTACCCATTTCTTTTCCACTGACCCCTTCTTTCCAACTTGTCACTTTTCTGTTTTGGTGTCATTTTTTGTTTGTTTGTTTGTTTATTTATTTGAGAGCGACCAACAGAGAGAGAAAGAGGCAAATAGCGAGAGAACAGGCACTCCAGGGCCTCCAGCCACTGCAAACAAACTCCAGATACATGCGCCACCTTGTGCATCTGGCTTATGTGGGTCCTGGGAAATCGAGCCTCGAACCAGGGTCCTTAGGCTTCACAGGCAAGCGCTTAACTGCTAAGCCATCTCTCCAGGCCCATTTCTTTCTTCCTCTTCTTTCTTTTCTTTCTTTCTTTCTTTCTTTCTTTCTTTCTTTCTTTCTTTCTTTCTTTCTTTCTTTCTCTTTTTCTCTTCCTCCATCATCCATGACAACATGCAAATGGGCCCAATATTGTGCAGGTCTTGTGCAGGTAATGACAGCCATTGCTTGGCATGAATGCAACGGTCACTTCATGTCTGGAAGACAACACCCCAAAGCCCTCGTCCCCATCCTCTGGCTCTTACGTTCTTGCCACCCCCCTCTTCTGTAAAGTTCTGAGCTTTAGAGCGGGTGATAAAGACGTCTTATTTAGCTTTGGTCACTCCACAGTCACTTATCATTAGCACTTCGATGAGTTTTGAGTCTCCCCCAGTAGTCACAGCTACTTGCAAAAAGAAGCTTCTAGGACTGGAGAGATAGCTTAGCAGTTAAGGTGCCTACCTGCAAAACCCATGTTCGACTCTCCAGGTCCCATATAAGCCAGACACACAAGGTGACAAAAGTGTGCAAGGTTGCATGTGTGCACAAGATGGGAGCATGCATCTGGAGTTCAATTACAGTAGCTGGAGGCCCTGGCATGCCAATCTCTCTTTCTCTCTCCTCCACAAAAAAAAAAAAAAAAAAAAAAAAAAAAAAAGGAAGCTTCTTTGACTAATAGTGAGAGCATCACTAATCTGGGAGCATACACATAAATGTTTACAAGATAATTTTATGGGCACAGCATATTCATTTACAATAGCAGCTTCCCCGCTGGGGTCTATGACCTTCTTGTCATTTTAGTGACGTTTTCACCCCCAGGCATGAATTCTCCCCATGGAGTGGGCTTCAAATGCAACCTTCACAACGCTCATACCACTGCCGCATCAATGGGCACATCTTGCCTGGCTTGTTGGTTGTCAGTACACCTATTTGGTTTTTTGTTTGTTTGTTTGTTTGTTTGTTTGTTTGTTTGTTTTCTCAAGATAGAGTCTCAGTCCAGCCCAGGCTGATCTGGAATTTACTATGTAGTCTCAGGGTACCCTCGAACTCATGGCGAACTCACTGCCTCCTCAGTGCTGGGATTAAAGGTGTGTGCCACCAGACCCAGCCAGTACAGCTGTTCATGTGTGTGTGTACAGGGAGGCCAGAGAACAATGTCAAGTATTGTTCCTAAGACACCATCCATTCTTTTTGTTGTTGTTGTTTTTGTTTATTTGAGATTTATTTGAGAGCGACAGAGAGAGAGAGAGTGAGAGAGAGAATGGGTGCACCAGGGCCTCCAGCCACTGCAAACTAATTCCAGATGCATGCTCCACCTTGTGCATATGGCTTATGTGGGTACTGGGGAATCTAGCCTCTTAGGAACATAGGCAAGGTCCTTAGGCTTCATTCTTCTTCTTCTTCTTAACTGCTAAGCCATCTCTCCAGCCCTCATTCTTCTTCTTCTTTTTACTTGCAAGCAGACATACACAGATACAGAGAGAGAGAGAGAGAGAGAGAGAGAAAGAGAAGGGGCAGGGGAGAGAATGGGCATGCCACTGCAAATGAACTCTAGATGTGTGTGCCACTTGTGCATCTGGCTTTGTGTGGATATTGGTGAATTGTACCTGGGGCCTGAGGCTTTGCAGGCAAGTGCCTTAACCGCTGAGCCATCTCTCCAGTCCCCCCACCCCCTTTAAAATGTTACTTGTGGGCTGGAGAGATGGCTCAGCGGTTAAGGCATTTGCCTGCAAAGCCAAAGAACCAAGGTTTGATTCTCCAGGACCCACGTAAGCCAGATGCACAAGGGGGTGCATGCATCTGAAGTTTGTTTGCAGTGATTGGAAGCCCTGGGGCACCCATTTTCTCTTTTTCTCTCTATCTATCTTTCTCTCAAATATAAATAAATAAATAAATAAATAAATAAATAAATAAATAAATATTTTTTAAAATGTTTGTTGTAAGAACCTATATACCTCAGGGCTAAAGAAATTGTTTTTCCGTCTATCTTATGCCCTGAGAAAATCAATTAATCGCTGTTTTCCTTAGCTAGCGAATCCAAGTTCTAGTCTCATATGTGACCTTTGGTCTTGGCCTTCTGCAAGGCCTATAAACGGAGTCTCAGTTTCCTCATCTGTGAAATGGGAATTATTTTACGTGGTCAGTGTCTACCTTAGAGGGTTGATGCAAAGATACGTTGAAATATACATGAGATGCTTCACGATTGGTAGTTGAATATTAAAGCGTAAGAATTATTTTTAGACCGTTGAGCACAGAACTTTGAACATTGAGTGCCTCACAATTGGGTAGACCTTAGTCCTGCGGGAGCTGATCTAATCATTGCCACCAGATGGCAGCAAAGAGCAAGTTTCCCCTAGAGGCTCCTTCTGCTCAGCCAGAGGGATTCAGACCAGGCAGCCAATCAACTGGTTGATGGTTGTTTCTCTCTGATTTCTGTCAACTGGATCTTCCTTCACTCATTTCCTCTCCTTTGCTCCAACACTTCCCTAATCCAAGCCCACCCACGCACAGATTTTTTTTTTTTTTTTTTTTTTTGGTTTTTGAGGTAGGGTACAACTCTAGTCCAGGCTGACCTGGAATTCACTATGTAGTCTCAGGCTGGCCTTGAACTCACAGCAATCCTCCTACCTCTGCCTCCCAAGTGCTGGAATTAAAGGCGTACGCCACCACACCTGGTCAGATTTTTTTTTTTTCCTTGAGGTAGGGTCTCGCTCTAGTCCAGACTTACCTGGAATTCACTATGTCATCTCAGGCTGGTCTTGAACTCACGGTAATCCTCCTACCTCTGCCTCCCAAGTGCTGGAATTAAAGGTGTGCACAACCACACCTGGCTGATAATTTTTTAATACTTTTATTTATTTATTTGAGCAAGAGAGAGAGAGAGAGAGAGAGAGAAACAGGCAGACAGAAAGAGAATGGGCACGCCAGGACCTCTAGCCACTGCAAAAGAACTCCAGATGCATGTACCACCTTGTGCATCTGGGTTTACATGGGTACTGAGGAATCAAACATGGGTCCTCTGGCTTTGCAAGCAAGCTAATTAATTGCTAAGCCATCTCTCTAGTCCTGTACAACTCATTTTTTATGTTACTCTGCTTTTTTATTTTTTTTATTTTTATTTATTTATTTATTTTTTTTTTTTGGTTTTTCGAGGTAGGGTTTCACTCTGGTCCAGGCTGCTTTTTTATTTTTAATTATTTTTTTATTTAAGAGAGAGAGAGATAGGGGTCGGGGGAGAAAGAGGCAGAGAATGGGAGCACCTGGGCCTCTAGCCACTGCACACAAACTCTAGATGCATACGCCACCTTGGGCATCTGGCTTTACATGGGTACTGGGGAACTGAACCTAGGTCCTTTGGCCTTGCAGCCAAGTGCCTTAAGTGCTAAGCCATCTCTCCAGCCCTACTCTCCTTTTTTTTATACAAAAGATGGAATTTAATGCAATTGTTTTGCACCATGTTACTCTCTTCCTTCCCTTCCTCTTTTTTCTTCTTTCTTTCTCCTTCCTTCCTTCCTTCCTTCCTTCCTTCCTTCCTTCCTTCCTTCCTTCCTTCCTTCCTTCCTTCCTCCCTCCCCTCCCTTCCTCCTTCTTTCTTCCTTTTTTTTCTTTCTTTTTTTCTTTTTTTCTTTCTTTCTCTCTCTCTCTCCCTCCCTCCCTCCCTCCCTTCCTCCCTCTCTCTTTCTCTTTCTTTCTTTCCTTCTTTCTTTCTTTCTTTCTTTCTTTCTTTCTTTCTTTCTTTCTTTCTTTCTTTCTTTCTTGTTTTTCTTTTTTGTGACAGGGTCTCTAGCACAGGCTGGCCTCAAACTCTCTGTATAACCAAAGATGACCTTGAATTTCTGTTATTTCTGTCTCCACCATCCAGGTGCTGGGATTAAATGTGCATAGTACCTTACCTAGTTTATGTAGTGCTGTGGCGGGGGGGTCAAACCCAAGACTTTGTGCATGCTAGGCTAGCACTCTACCAACTGAGCCACATCCCTAGCCCTGACAGGTTTGTTTGTTTGTTTGTTTGTTTGTTTTGGGGTATCTTTTTTTCTTTTTCTCCCAGTCTTTTCTGTGGGAATTATTTTAAAGATTGCATTGAGGGGCATATTGGAAGAGATGCCTATCTGTGGCCTCCGGCCCTGAAACCGATGTAGGTTGACAATGGAAATGAAACCCAGGTGATTTGTGAAACATATTTCAAGATGAGGCAATGGGGGAGAAATTATTTGAACAGATGACTTGTTCTCCGAGTCTCCGCACTAGGTGGGTCATCCATTTACCCACCACCCATCCAGTAAATACTTACCCCTGGGTTGAGAGTATAGATATGTTCCCAGTGCTTATGGAGAAAGAAAAGAACATGTTAGACAAAAAAAAAACTTTTTTTTTTTTTTTTAAAAAAAGGGGCTGGAGTTCTAAAAGGGAATGGGGGAGGGGAGGGAAATATCATGCATTTTTTTGTATGTAAGTATAGAAGTTGTCAATAAAAAAATAAATTTTAAAAAAGGGGGGCTGGAGCCGGGTGTGGTGGTGCACACCTTTAATCCCAGCACTAGGGAGGCAGAGGTAGGAAGATTACCATGAGTTCAAGGCCACCTTGAGAATACAGAGTGAATTCCAGGTCAGCCTGGGCTAGAATGACACCCTACCTTGAGAAACTAACTAACTAACTAACTAACTAACTAACTAACTAACTAAATAATAAAAAGGGGCTGGAGAGATGGCTCAGTGATTAAGGTACTTGTCTATGAAGCCTAAGGACCCAGGTTTGATTCCCCAGTACCCACATAAGCCAGATGCACAAAGTGGCTCATTTGTCTGGAGTTTGTTTACAGGGGCTGGAGGCACTGGCATGCCCATTTTCTCCCTCTCTCTCTCTCTCTGTTTCTCTCTCCCTCTAATAAATAAATAAAATTAGCCGGGCGTGGTGGTGCATGCCTTTAATCCCAGCACTTGGGAGGCAGAGGCAAGATCACCGTGAGTTTGAGGCCACCTTGAGACTACATAGTTAATTCCAGGTCAGCCTGAGCTAGAGTGAGACTCTACTTCGAAAAACCAAAAAAAATAAATAAATAAATAAATAAAAGTAAAAATATTTATTTATTTTTATTTTATTTATTTGAGAGAGAGAGGAAGAGGGGAGAGAGACAGAATGGGCGTACCAGAGCCTTCAGCCTCTGCAAATGAACTCCAGATGCATGCACCACTTTGTGCATCTGGCTTAGGTGGGTCCTGGGGAAACTGAACCTGGGTCCTTGGGCTTTGTAGGCAAGTGCCTTAACCATTAAGCCATCTATCCAGCCCAAATAAATAAAACTAAAAATAGAGCAATTAAGGGCCTGGAGAGATTGGTTAAGTGGTTAAGGTGCTTGCCTACAAAGCCTAAAGACTCAGGTTCAATATGCCAGTACCCACATAAAGCCAAATGCACAAAGGGGCACATGTGTCTGGAGTTTGTTTGCAGTGACTAGAGGCCCTAGTGCACCCATTCTCTGTCTCTCTTCTAGCTCTCTCTGCTTGCAAATAAATGAATAAAATACTTTTTTTAAATTAAACTTAGCCAGGCGTGGTGACGCACACCTTTAATTCCAGCGCCTGGGAGGCAGAAGTAGGAGGATCACCATGACTTCGAGACCACCCTGAGACTACATAGTGAATTCCAGGTCAGCCTGAGCTACAGTGAGACCCTACCTCGAAAAACAAACAAACAAACAAACAAAAAATTAAACTTAACGCCGGGCATGGTGGCGCACGCCTTTAATCCGAGCACTTGGGAGGCAGAGGTAGGAGGATCGCTGTGAGTTGGAGGACACCCTGAGACTACATAGTGAATTCCAGGTCAGCCTGGACTAGAGTGAGACCCTTCTTCAAAAAAACCACCAAACAACAACAACAACAAAAATAAAAACATTTTTGTTATTCCTCTGCACTTGCCCTGCCTGACAGAGAACTTGACCTTGAGTAAACATTCCTTTCTAATTTCTTCAACTCTTGTCTGTGTGTACCAGTGATACACAAGCCTCTATCCCCACCGTCTATCTGTCTATCAATTATCTACTTATCTCTATTTATTATCTATCTATGTATCTATCATCTATAGCCTTTGATTTGCTTTTGAGATCTTGTTATGAAACCCATGTTGGCCTTTGACTTTCTGTGTAGGGAAGGCTGACCTTGAACCTGCGATGATCCTGACTCTTCCACCTGGCTGGCTGGGATTACAGGTCTATGCTATCGTGCCCAGCCCTATCATCTGTCATGAAAGACTAACTGACCAACCCCAAATAACCCGGCTGACAGTACTGGTGGGACCTCAAACCCACCGGATCTCAAACAGAAGACACACATTCCCTTGCTGTGTGAATCAGCTCTTGCTCCTCTGTCGTTACTGTGTCCCATCCAAGCAGCCATGACTGGAGAGTGGACCCAGTGGTGGTCTGTGACTCCTTCCCTCTCCCTCACCACACACTGTCAGTCAGCAGATCTTGCTACCACCATCTCTGATGGCTGTCCCAGGTCCCGCTCATCCCATCCATTCCCAATGCCAGTGACCGATTTCAGACCTTACTTGGAATTCTTTATATATATATATATATATTATTTATTTGAGAGAAAGAGAGAGAGAGAGAATGGGTGTGCCAGGGTCTCCAGCCACTGCAAACACATTCCAGATACATGCACTATCTTGTGCATCTGGCTTATGAAGGTACTGGAGAGTCGAACTTGGGTCCTTAGGCTTCACGGGGAAGCGCCTTAACCATTAAGCCATCTCTCAGCCCTGACTTGGAATTCTTGCTTCTCCCATGACTCGTTCAAATGTCTTCTTATGTCTCCTGTCTTCAGAGAGCCATTTTACTGGGATCTCAGTCTTGCGCACTTGCATCACCTTGTATCTGGCTTATGTGGGACCTGAAGAGTCAGGCATGGGTCCTTAAGCTTTGCAGGCAAGTGCCTTAACCACTAAGCCATCTCTCCAGCCCTAATTCTTTTATTAATTTTTGTTTTGTTTTGTCTTGTTTTGTTTGTTTTTCAAGGTAGGGTCTCCCTCTAGCCTAGTGAATTCCAGACCTGGAATTCACTATGTAGTCTCAGGGTGGCCTTGAACTCTTGAACTCACAGCAATCCTGTTACCTCTTCCTACCAAGTGCTGGGATTAAAGGTGTGTGCCACCACTAAATATTTTTAAAATTTATTTATTTGCAAGCAGAGACAGAAAGTGGGCACAATGGAGATTCTAGTTACTGATTAAAAAAAAAACTCCAAACCAGGCGTGGTGGTGTACACCTTTAATCCCAGCACTCGGGGGGCAGAGGTAGGAGGATCGCCATGAGTTCAAGGCCACCCTGAGATTGCATAGTTAATTCCAGGTCAGCCTGGACTGGAGCAAGACCCTACCTCGAAAAACAAAAAACAACAACAACAACAAAAAAAAACCCAAAAACTCCAAAGCCGGGCGTGGTGGCACACACCTTTAATCCCAGCACTTGGGAGGCAGAGAGATAGGAGGATTGCTGAGAGCTCAAGGCCACCCTGAGACTACATAGTGAGTTCCAGGTCAGCCTGGGCTAGAGTGAGACCCTATGTCGAAAAACCAAAACAACAACAAAAACCCAAAAACCTCCAGATGCATGTGACACCTTGTGCATCTGGTTTACATGGGTACTGCGGAATCAAACCTGGGTCCTTAGGCTTCTTCAAAGGCAAACAGCTTCATTACTAAGGCATCTCTCCCACCCCAGCTAGGTAATTCTTTATGGGAAGTTCTTTGGAAGGCAGTTCTTGGATCATTTTCAGAGAAACACCATGATGCCAGCTATATACAACCACGGAATTAGATTTTCTTCGTGACTTGGCTCCTATTCACCTCTTCCATCTTTGTCTAAGGCTGGAGGGTTGGCTCATCCAGACCTCCTTATAGTTAACAGCTTCACCGGCTTTTCCAATGGGCCCATGGCTGTCTGTAAAACAAGTGGAATCAGCTTTATTTCCTATCAATTCATTTCCCTGTCTTCTACTTCTGCTGCAAAATATGACCAGGTACTTTTTTTTTTTTTTTTTTTTTTTTGAGGTAGGGTCTCGCTCTGGCCCAGGCTGACCTGGAATTCACTATGTAGTCTCAAGGTGGTCTCGAACTCACGGCGATCCTCCTACCTCTGCCTCCCGAGTACTGGGATTAAAGGTGTGTGCCACTGCATCCAGCTATAAAATTTTTTTTTAAATGTACCTGGTCAAGCCAGGCGTGGTGGCGCAAGCCTTTAATCCCAGCACTCGGGAGGCAGAGGTAGGAGGATCGCCGTGAGTTCGAGACCACCTTGAGACTACATAGTGAATTCCAGGTCAGCCTGGGCCAGAGTGAGACCCTACCTTGAAAAACAACAGCAACAACAAAAGAATTATCCAGAGAGTGAAAAAAAAATACATATTACTAGATTCTAACCCAGTCTACTTCAACCAGGTGGTGAACGCTTGTGAGCACTTCTCTAGGTGTTGGCTGGCAGACAGCTAATTTCCTCTTTAGAATTCTGTCTTCTACGTTGCATTTTTATGTTGAGGAGGAGGAGGAACGCTCGCTCTTCCTTTGACCGCTGTCAGTGGAAAGCTGTGCAGTGAGTCAGGTCACGCATTTCTATTCTGTGCTGACCACAATGATGGTGTACGTCTTGAGCCTGTCCGGATGTGCGCAGGGCTGGAGCCTGCAACTTAGCATTCAGCGGCTTCCTGTTAATCAGTGGTGCAGGCTCTGAGCCGCTCTGCAGTACCTGAGATCCATGGACTGCATTTTTTTTTTGTTTTAATTTATTTATATATTTATTTGAGAGACAGAGACAAAGAATGGGCACTCCAGGACCTCCAGCTGCCACACACAAACTCCAGACACGTGTGCCACCTTGCATCTATCTGGCTTGAGCCTGGGTCCTTTGGCTTTGCAGGCAAGCACCTTTAACAGCTGAGCCATCTCTCCAGCCCAAACCATGGGGCGCTTTTGCACAACTCCCTTGTGACACAATAGACCTCATTTCCTCCTTGTTCATGACAGAAAAAAACAAACAAAAAATGAGGCACAGAAACTTAAGGGATCTGCTCCAGGCTAGATATCTTGCCGATATCATAAATAAAGGAAAAGTCCCTGCAGTCAGGCCATAGGACAAAGATAGAGAGTCCACAGTACTCTAGACAACTGGGCTTTTTTTTTGTTGTTTGTTTTCTTTTTGTTTTTCAAGGTAGGGTCTCACTGTAGTCCAGGCTGACCTGGAATTAACTATGTAGTCTCAGGATGGCCTCGAACTCACGGTGATGCTCCTACCTCTGCCTCCCAAGTGCTGGGATTAAAGGCGTGTGCCACCATGCCCGGCGCATCTGCGCATTTTTTCAAAACTTTAAAAAATTTTTATGATTTTTTTTCGGAGAGAGACACAGAGAGAGAGAGACAGAGAGAGAGAGAGAGAAAGAGAGAGAGAAGAAGAAGACAGAGATGGGCGCGGCAGCAGTGTCTCAGCTGCTGCGAACGAAATCCAGAGGTGTGAGCCCCCCTTGTGGTCAAGTGAGGCATTGCACTCTTGCGTCACTTTGCATCTGGCTAAATGTGGGACAGCTGGAGATTGAACCAGTGTTCTTAGGCTTAGGAGGCAGGCGCCTTAACCCCTAAGCCATCTCTCCAGCCCCATCTGGGCATTTTAGGACAAGTCTTTCAGAGGACATAGACCCTTGCCTTCCCCTGTTACCCTTGTTCTCTTCCAGACTTTTCATGGTACAAACTGAACTCATGGGCCAATTCCATCGCTTCATAACTTACTGCCCACCTTGCTGACACAGACCTGATTTGTGGGGAAAGGTTGGGTTTGCACTATCAGGCTGGAGAGGTGGCTCAGTGCTTAAAGGCACTTGCTTGCAAAACCTGATGGTGCAGGTTCGAAGCCCTAGGACCCATGTGAAGCCAGATGCATATGCATCTGGAGTTCGTTTGCAGTGGCAAGAGGCCCAGGCATGTTCATGTTCTCTCTCTCTCTTTCCTTGCAAATAAATACAAAATAATGACTTTGGAGCTGGAGAGATGACTTAGCATTTAAGGCATTTGCCTGCAAAGCCAAAGGACCCCAGTTCAATTCTCCAGGACCCAAGTAAGCCAGATGCACAAGGGGGTGCATGCATCTGGAGTTCATTTGCAGTGGCTGGATGCCCTGGAGTGCCCATTCTCTCTCTGTCTCTTTCTCTATCTCAAATAAATAAATAAATAAATAAATAAATAAATAAATAAATAAATAAAAATAATAATTTTAAGCCATATGTGATGGCACACACCTTTAATCCCAGCACTTGGGAGGCAGAGGACAGAGGATCATCATGAGTTCAAGGCCATCCTGAGACTACATAGCGAATTCCAGGTCAGCCTGGGATAGAGGGAGACCCTACCTCGAAAAACCAAAAAATAAAAATAAAAATAAAAAAAGGGCTGGAGAGATGGCTTGGCAGTTAAGGCGCCTGCCTGTCAAGCCTAAAAATGCCAGTTCCAGTCTCCAGGTCCCACTTTTAGCAAGATGCAAAAAGTGACATAAGGGCACAATGCTGCACTTGCCCACAAGGGGGCGCACGTGCCTGGAGTTCAGTCACAGCTGAGAGGCCACTGGCGCACCCATTCTCTCTCTCTCTCTGTCTCTTTCAAATAAAAAAAATAAATTAAATTAAAAAAATTTTTAAAGACCTGGATCTGAATTAAAGTTATTTTTAAAAATATTTTATTTACTTGAGAGAGAAGGAGAAAGAGGCAGATAGAGAATGGGTGTGCCAGGGTCTCCAGCCACTGCAAATGAACTCCATATGCATGTGCCACCTTGTGCATCTGGTTTATGTGAGTCCTGGAGAATCAAACCAGGATCCTTTGGCTTTGCAGGCAAACACCTTAACTGCTAAGCCAGCTCTCCAGCCCTTAAACAGTTATTTTAACACGCATACCAGGTTGTGGTAGGCCGCATCCAGGTATTACTACCCAGAAAGGGCTAGCTATGTAGCTCTCTCTCCATGGCCATGACCAGTGACATCACACGGATGTGTTGAAATCGGCCGTATGGAGCACATCTCTACGGCGGACCTTGGCAGACACTACAAATCCACTCTCTTTTCAGTGCTGAGGTTTGAGCTCAGACTCTCATACACGTCGGGCGCACGCTCTTATCACTGAGCCTAACCCACAGGCCCCTGGTTGTTGGGGTTTTGCTGTTGGTCCTCTTTAACTCCAGCTTGCCAGCGCCTAGGCATTTTACCAGCACTACTGCTCCCAGGCCAGCGCAGAAATGCTTCTGAAATGGTCAGGCTTTCACTAGCGGTGGAATCAACCAGCTGCATAACTGGATTGAACTCTCCAGCTTGGTACAATCTGTGTTAGATTTATTGTTCTGTTTTGTTTTGAGAAAGTGTCTCATGAAGCCCACACTGGCCTTGAATGCTCTATGTAGTTGAGCATGACCTTGAACTTTTTTTTTTTTTTTGAGGTAGGTTTCTTGCTCTAGCCCAGGCTGACCTGCAATTCACTATGTAGTCTCAGGGTGGCCTCGAACTCACTTTGATCCTCCTACCTCTGCCTCCCAAGTGCTGGAATTAAAGGCGTGCACCATCAGGCCCTATTTTTTTTTTTTTTTTTGAGAGAGACACAGATAGAGACAGAGGGAGAGGAAGACAGATAGAGATGGGCATGCCAGCAGCCTCTCAGCTGCTGTGAACAAAATTCAGATGTGTGAGCCCCCTTGTGGTCAAGTGCGGCATTGTGCCCTTGCGTCACTTTGCATTCGGCTAAACGTGGGACTTGGAGATTAGAACCGGCGTTCTTAGGCTTAGGAGGCAGGCGCCTTAACCGCTAAGCCATCTCTCCAGCCCCAGGCCTTACTTTAAAAAAACGTTTTATTGAAAACCTCCATGCTTACAGACAATATACCATGATCATAATCCCCTCCACCATTCTCCTTTTCCCCTCTACCAAGTCCCCCTCCTATTATGCAGGTCTTGTGCAGGTAGCATCATCAGCCACTGTGAGGTCATGAATGTCAAGGCCACTTTGTGTGTGGAAGGCAGCATTGCAAGCAGTCCTCCCCTTCCTTTGGCTCTTACATTCTTTCTGCCACCTCTTCCTCAATGGTCCCTGAGCCCTGGATAGTATGACAGAGATGTCTTGCTTAGTAATGGACAGTCCATTGTCACTTCTTCTCAGCACTATGGTTGGCCTTGAACTTCTCATCCTCCAGCCTTTAACCCCAAGTGCTGGGATTATAGGTGTGCACTACCATGCCCAGGTATATGGTGCTGGGGTTGGAACTCAGGGCTTCATGCATGTACACAGCACTGTACCAAATGAACTATATCCGCAGTCCTAGGCTTACTTTTTTTGTTTGTTTGTTTTTTTGTGGTAGGGTCTCGCTGTAGCCCAGGCTAACCTGGAATTCACTATGGAGTCTCGGGATAGCCTTGAACTCTCGGCGATCCTCCTACCTCTGCCTCCCGAGTGCTGGGATTAAAGGTGAGCATCATGACACCCAGCTAGGCTTTCTTTTAAAGAAAAAACGTAAGCTGGGTGTCGTGGTGCACGCCTTTAATCCCAGCACTCGGGAGGCAGAGGTAGGAGGATCGCCGAGAGTTCGAGGCCACCCTGAGACTCCATAGTTAATTCCAGGTCAGCCTGGACCAGAGTGAGACCCTACCTTGCAAAAAACCAAAAAAAAAAAAAAAAAAAAAAGGAAGCCTAGATCCACGCATGGTGGTGCACACCTTTAATCCCAGCACTTGGGAGGCAGAGGTAGGAGGATCACCATGAGTTCAAGGCCACCCTGAGACTACATCATGAGTTCCAAGTCAGCCTTGGCTAAAGCGGGACTCTATCTCAAAAACAAAACAAAACAAAACAACAAAAATTATTTATTTGAGCATGGATACACCAGAGTCTCTTGCCACTCCAGATGCATGCACCCACCATTTTGTGTAGCCATTTACGTGGATACTGGGGAATCAAATCCAGCCATTAGGCTTTGTAAGCAAGTGCCTTTAACCACTGAGCCATCTCTCCAGCCCCTGGAGACATCTTTGATTTTCACACCTAGTAAGGGGTGCGCTATTGTCATCTACCAAGTGGTCCGAGGCCAGGGGTGCTGCTAACATTCTGGGATGCCCAGGCCGGCTCCCTACAGCAGAGATTTATTTGGTTCACAATACCAGTAGTGGGCTGGGGAGATGGCTCAATGGTTAGAGGCACTTGCTCGCAAAGCCTTGAAGGCCCAGATTCCATTCCTCAGCACCCATGCCATAAAGTCAGATGCACAAAGTGGTGCATGCATCTGGAGTATCTGCAGTGGCAGGAGGTCAAAAGAAAAAGGAATGTGCCAGATTTGCCGAGGCTGCAATTTTTAAATGCAAAAAGGAAGCCAGGCGTGGGGGTGCATGCCTGTAATCCAACATTCAGGAAGCTAAAACAGGACTAACATGAGCTTGAGGCCAGCCTGGATGACACAGTGACTTTCAGGGCAGTCTGTATCTCAGAGTGAGATCCTGTTTCAAAAATAAATAAAAGCAAAACTCAAATTTTAAAAAAGCAAGGGCTGGAGAGATGGCTTAACAGTTTAGGTGCTTGCTGGCAAACCAAAGGACCCAGGTTTGATTCCCCAGTGCCCACATGAAGCCAAGTGCATAAGGTGGCACATGCATCTGGAGTTCGTTTGCAGTGGCTGGAGGCCCTGGCACACCCATTCTCTCTCTCTCTCAAATAAATGAATAAATAAAAACTTTAGAAAAAATGCTTTACTATTTAGAAGAGTGACATTTCCTTGATGCTTTATTTCTCAACTTTTCTGCCTGAGTTTGTAATTCCTCTGAAATTAGAATCTCTTAAAAAAAAAAAAATCTGGGGCTAGCTGGGTGTGGTGGCGCACACCTTTAATTCCAGCACTCAGGAGGCAGAGGTAGGAGGATTGCCATGAGTTCAAGGCAACCCTGAGACTACATAGTGAATTCCAGGTCAGCCTGGGCTAGAGTGAAACCCTACCTCAAAAAACCAAAATAAATAAGTAAGTAAATAAATAAACAAACAAACCTGGGGCTGGAGAGATGACTTAGTGGTTAGGACCCCGGTTTGATTCTCCAGGACCCACATAAGCCAGGTACACATGGTGGCGCATGCATCTGGAGTTCGTTTGCAGTGGCTAGAGGCCACTCTCTCCCCGCTTCTCTGTCTCTATTAAATAAATAAATAAAAATAAAATCTTTTTAAAAACCTATAATAAATGTAATTTTTCTCCCCAAAGAATATCTACACGTCACTACTAGGACATGGTGCCTGGTTCTACTATAGTAATGTGCAAACCTAATTTGGCTGTGAGTGTAATATTTGGCCGAGCATCTGTGGAGGAACTGCGCCGTGAATCAGCCAGAATGGAGACCCTGTGAGACCTCTGTTAAAATTGGCACTTCCTCCGCCTGTGACTCCCGGAGCTATTTCATTTTTTTGGATCCATTTATTTAATGTGAAACGTGTTTCTGCTGCTGAAATTCATTGTTATCTCAAGTTTGTAGAGAAGATATTTTCTTCCCACAAAAGCAAGTGCCAATAGACCAGAAAGGAAACAGAGCCCCAAGTCCTTCATTCAGTCGACATTTATAGTCTGTGAGCTTCTGCTTCCGGCATTGTTCCAGCAGCCTAGATCCCGGTGGCGAAGGAAATATCAAAGTTCCTTGCTCTTAGGAAAATCGCATTTTAGAGGTGGTGAGAAAGGTGATCAACTGGTTAATGGATGGATGAGATTTCCTGCCTCAGACAGCCATCTTCCAGTGTACTGATGGAGTACAGGGGCAGGAGAGATCTGTTTCATAAAGGCACACATCTTTTTAAAAAGATATATTATTTATTTATTTGAGAGAGGAGAGAGAGAATGGATGCGACAGGGCCTGCAGCCACTGCAAAGGAACTCCAGATGCATGCACCTCCTTGTGCATCTGGGTTATGTGGGTCCTGGGAATTGAATCAGGGTCCTTTGGCTTTGCAGGCAAATGCCTTAATAGCGAAGCCATCTTCTCCAGCCCCAAAGGCACACATCTTATTAATGAAGGCTCCAACGTCATGATATAATTGCATCCCAAAGGCCTGCCCCCCAAAACCATCACATTGGGGATTGGGTTTTCCCCCAAATATTTTATTATTTATTTATTTATTTATGAGAAAGAAGCAGAGAGAGAGAGAGAGAGAGGGAGTGAAAAAGCACACCAGGGCCTCAAACCACTGTAAATGAACTCCAGATGCATGCACCACCTTGTGCACCTGATGGCTTACAAGGGTACTGGGGTATTGAACCTGGGTCCTTAGGCTTTGCAGGCAAGCACCTTGTCTGCTAAACAATCTTTCCAGCCCAGGGATTAGGCTTCACTGTGATTCGGATAAGGTTCTGATGTGGGGAGTGAGTCCCCAAGGAGTCATGTGTGGGCAGCTTGGTCCTCGACGTGTTATGTATTACTGGGAAGAGGTGGAACCTCTGAGGGGTGGACATAGTACCAAGTTATTGAAGGTCACTTTACTCCCATGGGATTGTAGTTGGTTTGCGTGAGTGAGAGTGACTCATACTGAACGAGTGAGAGTGACACCCCCACCCCGCACCCCACCACTCTCTGACTTCCTGTCTTGTGACACGAGTCCTCCCTCTCTCTGCACTCCCACTATTGTAATCACTATCAGAGCCAAGCAGAAGCCAGCTTTCTTCATAAAGTTTAAAACAAACCTGGGGCTGGAGAGATGACTTAGTGGTTAGGACCCCGGTTTGATTCTCCAGGACCCACATAAGCCAGGTACACATGGTGGCGCATGCATCTGGAGTTCGTTTGCAGTGGCTAGAGGCCACTCTCTCCCCGCTTCTCTGTCTCTATTAAATAAATAAATAAAAATAAAATCTTTTTAAAAACCTATAATAAATGTAATTTTTCTCCCCAAAGAATATCTACACGTCACTACTAGGACATGGTGCCTGGTTCTACTATAGTAATGTGCAAACCTAATTTGGCTGTGAGTGTAATATTTGGCCGAGCATCTGTGGAGGAACTGCGCCGTGAATCAGCCAGAATGGAGACCCTGTGAGACCTCTGTTAAAATTGGCACTTCCTCCGCCTGTGACTCCCGGAGCTATTTCATTTTTGGATCCATTTATTTAATGTGAAACGTGTTTCTGCTGCTGAAATTCATTGTTATCTCAAGTTTGTAGAGAAGATATTTTCTTCCCACAAAAGCAAGTGCCAATAGACCAGAAAGGAAACAGAGCCCCAAGTCCTTCATTCAGTCGACATTTATAGTCTGTGAGCTTCTGCTTCCGGCATTGTTCCAGCAGCCTAGATCCCGGTGGCGAAGGAAATATCAAAGTTCCTTGCTCTTAGGAAAATCGCATTTTAGAGGTGGTGAGAAAGGTGATCAACTGGTTAATGGATGGATGAGATTTCCTGCCTCAGACAGCCATCTTCCAGTGTACTGATGGAGTACAGGGGGCAGGAGAGATCTGTTTCATAAAGGCACACATCTTTTTTTAAAAAGATATATTATTTATTTATTTGAGAGAGGGAGAGAGAGAATGGATGCGACAGGGCCTGCAGCCACTGCAAAGGAACTCCAGATGCATGCACCTCCTTGTGCATCTGGGTTATGTGGGTCCTGGGGAATTGAATCAGGGTCCTTTGGCTTTGCAGGCAAATGCCTTAATAGCGAAGCCATCTTCTCCAGCCCCAAAGGCACACATCTTATTAATGAAGGCTCCAACGTCATGATATAATTGCATCCCAAAGGCCTGCCCCCCAAAACCATCACATTGGGGATTGGGTTTTCCCCCAAATATTTTATTATTTATTTATTTATTTATGAGAAAGAAGCAGAGAGAGAGAGAGAGAGAGGGAGTGAAAAAGCACACCAGGGCCTCAAACCACTGTAAATGAACTCCAGATGCATGCACCACCTTGTGCACCTGATGGCTTACAAGGGTACTGGGGTATTGAACCTGGGTCCTTAGGCTTTGCAGGCAAGCACCTTGTCTGCTAAACAATCTTTCCAGCCCAGGGATTAGGCTTTACTGTGATTCTGATAAGGTTCTGATGTGGGGAGTGAGTCCCCAAGGAGTCATGTGTGGGCAGCTTGGTCCTCGACGTGTTATGTATTACTGGGAAGAGGTGGAACCTCTGAGGGGTGGACATAGTACCAAGTTATTGAAGGTCACTTTACTCCCATGGGATTGTAGTTGGTTTGCGTGAGTGAGAGTGACTCATACTGAACGAGTGAGAGTGACACCCCCACCCCGCACCCCACCACTCTCTGACTTCCTGTCTTGTGACACGAGTCCTCCCTCTCTCTGCACTCCCACTATTGTAATCACTATCAGAGCCAAGCAGAAGCCAGCTTTCTTCATAAAGTTTATAAAGTTCTAGCCTCTGGTCCTTTGTTATGACAAAGGAAACCAGATTAATACAAGTTTCCACGTAGGAATTTTGAGGGAGCACAAATGGGCAGCCTACATATAGCCCACCACATGCTGGCCTCTTTCTTCAGAGTTTTTTTTTTTTTCTTTTTTCTTCAAAGCTCCCTTCCCCCACCCCACGAGGTAGAGTCTCACTCTAGCCCAGGCTGACCTGGAATTCACTATGTGGTCTCAGGGAACCCTTGAATTCATGGTGATCCTCCTACCTCTGCCTCCTGAGTGCTGGGATTAAAGGTGTGCGCCATCTCGCGCCTGGCTTCTTCAGAGTTTTTGATGCAGAAGATCTGGGGTAGAGTCCAATCAACTGCATTCTAACAACTTCCCTGAGGCTGATGGTGGTGGCAAGCAAGGATCACACTTTAGCAATCACATCCGAGCCTAGTTTTCACAAGTCAGTGTTATTTCAAGGAAATCAAAAGTGCAGGAGAGCCTTTTCACCCATTCATGTACTCAGAGAGCTTTTATTAAAATCCTGCTGTTGGAATCTGGGGCTAGAGGGATAGCAGTTAAGGCTCTTGCCTGCAAAGCCTAAAGACCCAGGTTTGATTCCCCAGTACCCATGTAAAGCCAGATGCACAAGGTGGTGTGTGTGTCTGGAGTTCATTTGCAGTGGCTAGAGGCTCTGGCACGCCAATTTTTCTATCTGTCTCTTTCTCTCTCTCAAATAAATGAAATAAATAAATAAATGGGCTGAGAGATGGCTTAATGGTTAAGGCACTTGCCTGCAAAGCCAAAGGACCCAGGTTGAATGCCCCAGTACCCACATAAAGCCAGATTCACAAGGTGGCGCATGTGTCTGGAGTGGCTGGCACACCCATCCTCTCTCTATATATATTCCTCCTTCTCTTAAATAAATAAATTCCTTTTTTTAATGGTAAGGAACAGGCTGGGCGTGGTGGCGCAAACCTTTGATCCCAGCAGGCGGAAGGCAGAGGTAGGAGGATGGTGTGAGTTCAAGACCACCCAGAGACTACATAATGAATTCCAGGGTGCCTGGGCTACAGCAAGACCCTATCTCGACAAACCACAACAACAGCAACAACAAAAGTTAAGAAAAAAAAAATCCTGCTGTGTGCTGGACACACCCTAGGATCCTATGTCACTGGTGATCTAACTCAGGACTTCCTCTCCACTCACAGAAATGACCGCTGAGCCGTGGCCGAATTCACACTTGAACCTGTCACTTGTTTCTTTTTCTTTTTTGCATGTGTGTGCAGTGTGCACGGATGTGCGTGCAGTGCGCAAGCATGTGCGTATGGATGCTTTGTGCCATGAGTTCAAGGCTACCCTGAGACTACATAGTGAATTCCAGGTCATCCTGGGCTAGAGTGAGACTCTACCTCAAAAAACCAAAAGAAGAAAAAAGAAAAGAAAAGAAGGGGCTGGAGAGATGGCTCAGCAGTTAAGGTGCTTGCCTGAAAAGCCTGACTACCCTGGTTTGGTTCCCCAGCACCCATGGAAAGCCACATGGACAAAGTAGTGCATGCATCTGGATTCATTTACAGTAACTAGAGGTCCTAGTGCACCCATTCTCTTTCTCTCTCTCTCTCCTTGCAAATAAATAAATTTGATTTTTCAAAGTAGGGTCTCACTGTAGTCCAGGCTGACCTGGAATGCACTATGTAGTCTCAGGCTGGCCTAGAACTCATGGCGATCCTCCTGCCTCTGCCTCCTGAGTGCTGGGATTAAATGCATGCACCACCACGCCTGGCTAATATAATATTTTTTTAAAAAAAAAAAGGAACGTACCTACTTACGGATCTCAAGATGAATTACTCTGAATTTAGAATGGGCCTCACTCCAGGGTCTTACAAGAAGAGGAGGGATACACACAAGATGGCCATGGGAAGTCAGAGGCGGGGATGGGGAAGTCTGGAAATGACTATCACTACCAGAAGCTGGAAGGGACAAAAAGGTCCTCTGCCCTGCCTGTGAGCCTTCAGCTGGGGTATGGCTGTGTGGATGCCTGATTGGACCTTCCAGCCTCTAGACCTCCGAAAAGATAAAACTCTGTTATTTCTGCTGACGTTGTTATGGTAACCTTAGGGAACCAAGGGGGTAGTTCACGTAGAAGAACTTAAAAAGGAAGATGAAGGCAGGGGTGGTAGTTCACTCTGTAATTCCAGTACTTGAGAGGTGGAGGCAAGAGAATCAGAAGTTCAAGGCCAGTCCTCAGCTATGTAGCGCAACTGAGGCTACACTTTTTTTTTTTTTTTTTTTTTTTGAGGTAGGGTCTCGCTCTAGCCCAGGCTGACCTGGAACTCACTATGTCGTCTCAGGGTGGCCTTGAACTCACCCGGATATTCCTGCTGCCTCTGCCTCCTGAGTGCTGGGATTAAAGGTGTGTACCATGATGCATGGGTGAGGCTACACTTTTGAGGGGCAGGAGGAGCAGCCTGGAAATGATATATGTATTTTTAAATTTAATTTATTTATTTGCAAGCAGAGGGAGAGTGAGATATAGAGGAGACAGAGAGAGAATGGGCACACCAGGGCCTCTAGCCACAGCAAACAAACTCCAGACACATGTGCCCCTTGTGCATCTGTCTTACGTGGGTCCTGGAGAATCAAACCTGGGTCCTTTGGTTTCACAGGCAAGTGCCTTAACCATTAAGCTATCTCTACAGCCTGAAAATGATATTTTTTAAGGCTAGCAGCAATTGAAAATTATAAATCTAGTTTAAAAGTATAATGACACAGTACAAGGAGCTCATTAGTGACTTTTATTTATTTATTTATTTATTTATTTATTTATTTATTTATTTATTTTTTGAGGTAGGGTTTCACTCTAGTCCAGGCTGACCTGGAATTTACTATGTAGTCTCAGGGTGGCCTCAAACTCACAGTGATTCTCCTACCTCTGCCTCCCGAGTGCTGGGATTAAAGGCGTGCGCCACCACACCTGACTTTATTTTTATTTTTTAAAATATTTATTATTATTTATTTATTTGAGAGAAAGAGAGAGAGAAAGAGGCAGATAGAGAGAAAGAGAGAATGGGCATGCCAGGGCCTCTAGCCACTGCAAATGAACTCCAGGTGTATGCACCCCTTTGTGCATCTGGCTTATGTGGGTCCTGGGGAATTGAACTGGGGTCCTTAGGCTTCACAGGCAAATGCCTTAACCACTAAGCCATTTCCTCAGCTCATGACTGACTTTAAAAAAAAAAAAAAGACACTACGGGTGGGAGACATGGCTTAGCGAATAAGCTGCTTGCCTGCAAAGCCAAAGAACCTAGGTTCAATTCCCCAGGACGCATGTAAGGTAGATGCACAAGGTGGTGCATGTGTCTGGAATTCGTTTGCAGTGGTTAGAGGCTGTGGTGCATCCATTCTCTATCTGCTTCTCTCTCTCAAATAAAAATACTTTATAAAAAAGTTATCTTGGGAGCCAGGCATGGAGGTGCACGCCTTTAATCCCAGCACTCGGGAGGCTGAGGTAAGAGAATCACTGTGAGTTCAAGGCCACCCTGAGGACTACATAGTGGATTCCAGGTCAGCCTGGGCTAGAGTGAGACCCTACCTCAAAAAAAAAAAAAAAGTTATTTTAGGATCACTGTTTGTATTATCTCCTTTGGCCCCTGGGCATGTGAACACTGGCTACTTTTCATACTCGTGGTATGTGATCCTACACGAGGAACCATGGAAGAAGTGCGATTCATTTTTGGACAATTCTAATACCTTTTTCAAAATCAGTCACTAATGAGGTCCCTGGTACTGTGTCATTATAATGCATGTCCCAATCATTTAAACTAGATTTATGATTTTAAAAAGCTGCGAGCCTGTGAACGGGAGCCCCCAGTTCTATTTTCAGATGTCTAAGTACATGGGTAATATGTGATCCATAAAGGCAACTTACGAGCGCATCACAGCACCAAATGTGAGTGCTCACTCCAGTTCTGTTTGAGTCATTCTATGGCTGATGAAGCGGCACCACAGGCCTCAGCTTGCCCCGTCCATGACACGGAGCTCACTCTACCCGCCCACTGCGTAGCAACAGATAGAGAACGAAACGAATTGTGCGCACTCCGTCCAGCGGTGTTTGGATAAATGGGAAATGAACACACACCACGCAAAGTAGGATTTCATGGAGGGCCTGGGGGATGTCGCTGAGTGCTCCCTGAACTGACTGCACTGGCAGCTTTTGTTTAGATTCAGGCAGTCAAAGCTATGGAGAGTCTGAGCAGAAGACAGATCACAAGTTTGCATCAGGTCAGATCAGATCATGAATTGTTTGCTTATGTTTATCAGGAAATCTCTGGAGAAGCTGTGAGTTTCCTGTCTTCAAAAAGCTCCACCCAGGGCTACAGAGATGCCTCAGTGGTTAAGGTGCTTGCCTGCAAAGCCTAAGGACCCAGGTTCAATTCCCCAGTACCCATGTAAAGCCAGATGCACAAGGTAGCACATGCATCTGGGGTTTGTTTGCAGCAGCTGGTGGCCCTGGTGTGCCCATTCTCTCTGTCTCTCTTCTCTCTGCTTGCAAATAATCGTTTTTTTTTTTTTCTATGAGGGACTTTTTTCCCCCTTTTTTTATTGACAACTTCCTTAATTGTAGACAATATCTCATGGTACTTCCCTCCCTCCCCCCACTTTCCCCTTTGAAACTCCACTCTCCATCATATCCTTTGCCCCTCTCAATCAGTCTCTCTTTTCAGTTTGATGTCATCATCTTTTCCTCCTAGTATGATGGTCTTGTGTAGGTAGTATCAGGCACTGGGAAGTCATGGATATCCAGGCCATTTTGTGTCTGGAGGAGCACATTGTAAGGAGTCCTACCCTTCCTTTGGCTCTTACATTCTTTCCGCCTCCTCTTTGGCAATGGACCCTGAGCCTTGGAAGGTGATGTCCACGTTCCTCCCTTCAAGAGCTGGAGTCTGCTTCCCTAGTCTTCCGGATTGGAGTTGGCCTTCCTGACTCACCTTGACCAACAGCATGTGTGGCAGTGTTGATGTGTGAGGTCCCAAGCTTGGCACTTAACCAACCTTGCAGTGTTTCTTCATGGCCCCCTGGTACCCTCAGACCGCCAGGCTGTAGCGGTAGTCTCCTGGAGTGTGGCTGACCACGCGGCGAGGGGAGAGAACGCAGGCTCCACAGATGACTGTTGGCACCCCTAGACCATATTGGTTCTTGTAGCCCCATTATCTTTCTGTGTCAGTATAGCTCCCGGATGAGCCCAGGTGAGCCAAGCAGATCTGCCCAGATGGCCAACCCACAGAATCCTACGGAAATCACTGTTGTTTTTAAGCCTCTAAACTTGAGATAGCTTGGTGCACGGCTATAGATAGCTGGAATCCTTGCCCACCTCCTGGGCTGGATAGAAGCCATTTGCCTGCCAGTGGGGGGCGTCCCTCAACTTCTTTTGGCTTCCACGGTGTGAGGTCTGTGTCCTGGCATTTTCTACCCCAGCAATGGCAGAGAAAGAAACAATTCTTCAAATAGCAAGCAAGATACCGTGTAGAAGAGAAAAAAAGTACACCTAAACGTTCGGAAGGAGAACCATCTACTCGGTTTTGCTTTGTGCTTCTTGGAAGTCGAGATGTACAAACACCCTGAGTATCCGTTACGTGTTGTCTTCAACTCTTACTTTGGAAATAAATACCACCACCAGGATGGGCTGATCTGAATAAACAGCCAGAGCCTGCAGCCGGTGCCATCTGTAGCCCTCCACTTCTTCTCTTGGCCCAGTTTGAGAACAAACACATACACACTGAACCACAAGAGGACTACTGATTTAGAACAAATTAAATAAAGCAGCGTGTAGGATGTCAACACAGAGTGCTCCAAGACAGGTCCCAGCACACCTACTCCAAGCGCAAATGGAAGATGGGCCGGGCCGTGTGCTCAACTGTTAAATACTCCCAGGTCAGAAGCAAGGGGTAGCTTGGTTCTCGTTTATTGAGTAAAATGAAACCCAGTCATTCTCATTCGGGGGACGTTTTCCTTCTCGGGAAATATTTGGCAATATCTGGAGACTGTGTGTGTGTGTGCGTGTCTGTCTGTCTGTCTGTCTGTCTTGTGGCTGCAAATGAATGCCCATCTCGTTTTACATGGATGACTGGGGAATTGAACCCAGGCGAGCAGGCTTTGCAAGCCTTCATTTCTGTAATTGCTGAGTCATCTCCCTAACCCCTGGAGACATTGTGTTGTTGTTGTTGTCACAAATAGATAATGGGCAGTACTAACATCTGGGTTGGGGTCAAAGATGCTGCCATAGTGCCCAGGACATTCCCAGATGAGAAAGAATGATCTGGCCTTGGGTCTGGGTAGCTCAGTGGTGGAGAGCTTGCCCAGCATGTTTAAGACCCTGGATTCGATCCCTAGCACAGAGGAGGAGGAGGAGAAAGAGAGGAAGAAGGAGAAAAAGGAAGAGGAAGAAGAAGAGGGAGGAATAGGAGGGGAAGAAAAGGAGGAGGAGAAAAAGGAAGAAGAGGAAGAAGAGAAAGAGAAGGGAGAAGCATGAGGGGAAGAAAAAAGAAGAGATGATCAGAGCTGGGCCTGGTGGTACACGCCTTTAATCTCAGCACTCAGGAGGCAGAGGTAGGAGGATCACCGTGAGTTCAAGGCCACCCTGAGACTACATAGTGAATTCCAGGTCAGCCTGAGCTAGAGTGAGACCCTACCTCAAAAAACAAAAACCAGGCTGGAGAGATGGCTTAGCGGTTAAGGTGCCTGCCTCCTAAGCCCAAGAACGCAGGTTCCAATCTCCAGGTCCCACATTTAGCCAGATGCAAAGTGACGCAAGGGCGCAATGCCGCACTTGACCACAAGGGGCACATGCATCTGGATTTCATTCGCCGCAGCTGAGAGGCTGCTGGCGCACCCATCTCTATCTGTCTTTCTCTCTGTGTCTCTCCCCACCCCCCAAAAAAAAAAGCGAATAAAAAACCAAAGACAAGAAGAAGGAGGAGGAGGAGGGATGATTGAGTTCAATATTCCAGTGGTGGGACTGGGGTGATGGCTCAGGGATTAAAGGCACTTGCTTGTAAAGCCTACTGGCCCAGGCTCCATTCCCTAACATCCATGTAAAGCTAGATGCAAAAATAGCATATATGTCTGACATTTGTCTGCAGCAGCAAGAGACCCTGGCATGCCCATACAAAGGCATGTATGTTTGTGTGTACATGTGCAAGAAAATAAATAAAATTTGGTTTAAAACTTATTTCAAAAGCTCAACAGGAGCTGGAGAGATGGCTTAGCGGTTAGGGAGCTTGCCTGCAAAGCCAAAGGACCCAGGCTCAATTCCCCAGTACCCGTGTAATCCAGATGCACAAAGTGGTGTATGCGTCTGGAGTTTGTTTGCAGCGGCTGAAGACCCTGGCGCGCCCATTCTCTCTCTCTCTCTCTCTCAAATAAATAAAGTTAAAAAAAAAAAAAAGAGCTTAGCCAGGAGTGGTGGTGCACGCCTTTAATCTCAGCCCTCGGGAGGCAGAGGTAGGGGAATCACCCTAAGCCTACATAGTGAATTCCAGGTCAGCCTGTGCTAGAGTGAGATTGTAACTCAAAATACAAAAAAAAACAACAAAAACAAACAAAAAAAGATGTTCAGTCGAAGAAACCACATGCCATATGATTCCATTTATACAAAACACCCAGATGAGTAAATTATAAAGGCACACAGTAAAATCGTGGTTTTCTGGGGTTGAGCGTGGGGATATGAGTTAATTGTAAAAGGGTGTAAATGATCGTAATGGAGTGATAAAATGTTCTAAAACTGGTTTATAGTAATGGTTACACAACTTGAGAAATTCACTTACCAATATTGAACTATCCACTTAGAATGGGCGCGTTTTATGATCCACAAACCATACTTCAATAAAACCTTGCTGTTCAAAGTGTCCATGAACCAGCAGCATTAGCATTATGTGGGAGCTGATTAGAAATGAAAAATATCTGGGGGCTAGAGAGATGGCTTAGCAGTTGGGGCACTTGCATGCAAAGCCTAATGGCCCTGGTTCAGTTCCCTAATACCCATGTAAAGCCAGATGCATGAAGTAGCACATGTGCCTGGAGTTTGTTTACAGTGGCTGGAGGCCCTGGTGCCCCCCATTCTCTCTGTCTCTCTTCTCTCTATCTCTCTCTGCTTGCAAATAAATAAATAAATAAATAAATAAATAAATAAATAAATAATAGCTTAGCAGTTAAGGCACTTGCCTTTGAAGCCTAAGGACCCAGGTTTGATTCCCCAGCACCCACATAAGCCAGATGCACAAAGCAGCACATGCGTCTGGAGTTCCTTTAAAGTGGCTGAAGGTCCTGGAATGCCCATTCTTGCTCTGTATATATCTATCTATCTGCCTGTTTTTCTCTGTGTCAAATAAATAAAGTTAAATTAAAAAAAAATAAAAGAATTGAGCTGGGTGTGGTGGTACACACCTTTAATTCCAGCACTTAGCTCGGAAAAAAAAAAAGAATAGAAAAAAATTTAGGTTTCAAGCTAAATCTACTGACTCAAAATCTGCACTATTTTTTGTACGTTTTTTTTTTTTTTTTTGAGGTAGGGTCTCACTCTAGCCCAGGCTGGCCCTGAACTCACAGCAGTTGTCCTACCTCTTTCTCCCGAGTGCTGGGATTAAAGGTGTGCATCACCACGGCCGGCTAGAATCCTCAGTATTAAATGAGACCACTACACGACGTTCCATACATACACCAGTGCATTTACACCAGGTCTTGGCTGAAATGCACATCCTAATACGTGAGATGATCAAATTTTAAGACGGGAAGGGTTTTCTTTTGTTTTTGTTTTTGTTATGTTTCAAAGTAGGTGTTCATTCCAGACAGGGCTAACCTGGAAATGACCTCCAGACGCATGTGCCACCTTGTGCATCTGGCTTTGTGTGGGTCCTGGGGAATCAAACCTGGGTCCTTTGGCTTTGCTGGCAAGCGGTCTTAACTGCTAAGCCATCTCTCCAGCCCAACATGGATTTTTTTTTTTATTTGAGAGAGACACAGAGAGAGAGAGACAGAGAGAATGGGCATGCCAGGGCCTTTCAGCCGCTGTAAATGAACTCCAGATGTGTGTACCCCCCTTGTGCACATGTGTGACATTGTGCGCTTGTGTCACTTTTGCGTCTGGCTAAACGTGGGACCTGGAGATTCAAACAGGCATTTTCTCCAGCCCCCGACATGGATTTTTAAAAAATTTTTTTTTTTTTTTTTTTTGGTTTTTCGAGGTAGGGTCTCACTCTGGCCCAGGCTGACCTGGAATTAACTATGTAGTCTCAGGGTGGCCTTGAACTCACGGTGATCCTCCTACCTCTGCCTCCCAAGTGCTGGGATTAAAGGCGTGCGCCACCACGCCCGGCTGGATTTTTAAAAAATTCTTGTTTATTTTTATTTATTTATCTGAGAGTGGCAGACACAGAGAGAGGCAGAGAGAGAGAGAGAGAGAGAGAGAGAGAGAGAATGGACGTGCCAGGGCCTCCAGCCACTGCAAACGAACTCTAGATGCATGTGCCACCTTGTGCATCTGGCTTACGTGGGTCCTGGGGAATTGAACCTCGAACCAGGGTCCTTAGGCTTCACAGGCAAGCGCTTAACCACTGAGCCATCTCTCCAGGCCCCTGACATGGATTTTTATGAGTGGGTGGCAATTGGGCTCCTAATCCTCGTTCTGTATGGATTCTAACAGCTCATTTTGGCTGCGTATATTAGGCCAATAGAGCCTTGGCAAGATGGAGAATATAGAGTAAGGGTTTAAGCTGCGCAGTAACCTGACTTGACAAAATAACATTGACGTTGGCCATTGTAGCTGTGCTGGGCATTTGGAGTGTTGGAAGAAGTCCACGGCCAAAAAGCCTAAGCAGTTAGCCGGCAGCTGACAGAGTCCCGTGGCAAGAATAGCAGGCGGGTATTCAGACGATGTCAGCAGCCAGGTACAGACTAGAGGACAGGAGCTTTAGGAGGCAAGAGGTGGGGGGGGGGGCGCGCTGGAGAGATGGCTTAATGGTTAAGGCAAAGCCAAAGGATCCTGGTTCAATTCTCCAGGACCCATGTAAGTCAGGTGCACAAGGGGGCACATGCATCTGCAGTGACTGGAGGCCCTGGTGTGCCCATTCTCTCTCTCTCTCTCTCTCTGTGCCTTTCTCTCAAATAAATAAATAAAATATATTTTAAAAATAGTTTCTTTAGAAGGCAAGAGGAAGGAGTGAGTTCAAGGCTGGGTAGCTTGTGGGATGTTAGAAAAGAGCATGGATAGAGGCAGATAGCATGGCAGCAGACCTGGGCGCTCTCTCCCAGCAGCTCTGGTGGGGGTAGTCTCAGGGTACCCATTACTGAGACTAGCTAGGAGAGTGAACTTGACATGTACCATGCTTCTGGTGGAAGGTGAACTGGAGGAGTCAAAGCAGGTGCTGATGGAAAGAAACCAGAAGCTAGGAAACTAGCACCTTTTACTAGGTATAAAGATGTGCCCTTGGGCTGGGGAAATGGTTTCATGGGTAAAAGCACTTGCCACATACAGCTGGAAGTGGGCCTGGAGAGATGGCTTAGCGGTCAAGGCACTTGCCTACAAAGCCAAAGGACCCAGGTTCAATTTCCCAGGACCCACGTTAGTCAGATGCACAAGGGGAGCTCATGTGTCTGGAGTTCATTTGCAGTGGCTAGAGGCCTATTCTCTCTCTCTCCTTCTCTTTCAAATAAATAAAAAAGTAAATAAATAAAGCTGGAAGCGATGATGTGTGTTCGTAAGCAAGCGCCTTTACCACTGAGCTAATTCTCCAGCCCTCCGAGTCATTCTTAGTCAAATATCATTGCAACATTCCCTAACAGGAAGTAGTTTGGGATTGGGATGGGACTGGAGCACATCTTTCTTTCTTTCTTCTCCCTCTCTTTCTTTCTTTCTTTCTTTCTTTCTTTCTTTCTTTTTTTTTTTCTTTCTTTCTTTCTAATATTTTATTTTTTGTTTACTTATTTGAGAGAGAGATATACAGAAATAGGCAGGTAGAGAGAGAGAGAAGGAATGGGCTTGCCAGGGCCTCTAGCCACTGCAAACGAACTCCAGATGCATGTGTCCCCTTGTGAATCTGGATTATGTGGGTCCTGGAGAATTGAACTGGGGTCCTTTGGCTTCACAGGCAACTGTTTAACCACTAAGCCATCTCTCCAGCACTCTTTCTTTTTTTTTTTTTTTTTTTGAGGTAGGGTCTCACTCTAGCCCAGGCTGACCTGGAATTCACTATGTAGTCTCAGGGTGGCCTTGAACTCATGGCAATCCTCCTACCTCTGTCTCCTGAGTGCTGAGATTAAAGGCGTGTGTCACCATGCCTGGCTTTTTTTTTTTTCACACTTAAAAAAATTTTTTTTTAATGACAACTTCCACAACTGTAGACAATAACCCATGGTAATTCCCTCCCCTCCCCTACTTTCCCCTTTGAAACTCCACTCTCCATCATATCCCCTCCCCCTCTCAATCAGTTTTTTTTTTTTTTTTTGGAGAGACACAGAGAGAGACAGAGAGAAAGGGAGAGGAAGACAGATAGAGATGGGCGTGCCAGCAGCCCTCAGCTGCTGCGAACAAAATCCAGATGCATCCGCCCCCTTGTGGTCAAGTGCGGCATTGCACCCTTGCATCACTTTGCATCTGGCTAAACATGGGACCTGGAGATTGGAACCGCTGGAGATTGGAACTGGCGTTCTTAGGCTTAGGAGGCAGGTGCCTTAACCGCTAAGCCATCTCTCCAGCCCTCAATCAGTCTTTTATTTTGATGTAATCATCTTTTCCTCCTATTATGATGGTCTTGTGTAGGTAGTGTCAGGCACTGTGAGGTCATGGATATCCAGGCCATTTTGTGTCTGGAGGAGCACGTTGTAAGGAGTCCTACTCTTCCTTTGGCTCTTACATTCTTTCTGCCACCCCTTCTGCAATGGACCCTGAGCCTTGGAAGTTGGGTTAGAGATGTTTCAGTGCTGAGCACTCCTCTGTCCCTTCTTCTCAGCACCATTGTGTTTTCTGAGTCATCCCAAGGTCACTGCCATCTGAAAAGAGAAGAACTAGTATCACCACAAATTTCAGCCTCTTGTGTCTTCAAAGCTGTTTTTCGTTTCCATCTGTCCTTGATCCCTTTCATATGTGCCTCAGTGGTCATTCCAAAGCTCTATGACTCAAACTCTTGCAACATATGAAGCCTCAGGAAGACATCTTTCAGCATCAAGAGACAAACTATGATATCCGGAAGCAACATCCTTAACATAGAACCAGGTCTGACCACCCACCCTCCTTCCTGAGATGGTAGAATTAATCCATATATATTTTACAGCCCTGCTTAAACTCCAGTCACTCCCAGGAACTCAAGCCTTTAAGTTTCACCCCTCTCTGGGATCCTCCTTTCATTAAGCTCTCAGGTCTCTAGATCTGTGATCAGCAAACCCCCCAGGTCCTCAATATCTTTTCTTGAAGTCTCCTTCACCTTCCATGCCTACATTTAAGACTGGTTGTCCTCCAAGCACATTGCTTTCTGACAAGCTCTCTCAAGGACAGGCCATGGTAGCACATGGAGGCAGGAGGATTAGGAGTTCAGCAACATCCTTAGCCACATAATGAGTTCAAAGCCAGCCGAGGCTACATGAAATTCTGTGCAACCCCCACCCGCTCCTCCAAGTGGCCTCTACAGGCCAGTTTGCACTCCCCAACCTCAGGGTAATCAGGTGAAGTTGAGTTCCCTGTCGCTCCCTTCTTGGTGCTTCCTGACCATTACCCAATTTCTTTTCTTTTCTTTTCTGTTCTGTTCTTTTCTTTTCTTCTCTTCTCTTTTCTTTTTTTTCTTTTCTTTTCTTTTCCCTTCTCTTCTCTTCTCCTCTCTTCTTTCTCTTTTCTTTTTGTCCCCTGAGGTAGGGTTTCACTCTAGCCCAGGCTGACCTGGAATTCACTATGTAGTCTCACAGTGGCCTCGAACTCACAGCGATCCTCCCACTTCTCTCTCTCTCTTTTTTTTTAATGAGAGACTTGGCAGGCCTCCAGCCACTACAATTGAACTGCAGACATGTGCTCCACCTTGTGCGCATGTAAGACCTTGTGTGCTTGCCTCACCTTGTGTGTCTGGCTTACGTGGGACCTGGGAGAGTTGAACATGGGTCCTTAGGTTTCCAGGCAAGCCCCTTTACTGCTAAGCCATCTCTCCAGCCCTGAAGCACATGCTTTGATGTGAGGTCAACTCAAGATGGAGAACCGAATCTGTGATTTACTCCTTGTGTAATCTTGGACTCCTTCATGGTACCTCTTTATTTTTACTTCATTTTTATCCCCCCCCCAAATAGGGATAATAATAGCTCTTATTCAACAGTAGATTTTTGTTTGTTTGTTTTTGAGGTAGGGTCTTGCCCTAGTCCAGGCTGACCTGGAATTCACTATGTATTCTCAGGGTGGCCTCAAACTCACAGCAATCCTCCTACCTCTGCCTCCCGAGTGCTGGGATTAAAGGCGTGTGCTGCCACACCTGGCTCAACAGGAGTTTTTAATGATTAAATCAGTTAGTACATGTAGAAGTCTTAGCAGAGTGTGGGACACAGAAAACAGTCAAGAGATGCAAATCTCTATTATTAAAACAAAAAAAAATAGGGCTGGGGAAAGCACTCAGTGGTTAAAGGAGCTTGCTTGCAAAGCCTGATGACCAAGGTTTGATTCCCCAGTACCCGTGTACTCATTTAAAGCCAGATGCACAAAATGGAGCATGTGTCTGGAGTTCATTTGCAGTGGCAAGGGGTCCTGGTGTTTCCATGGTCATGCTGTCTCTCTCTCAAATAAGTAAATATTTAATTTTTTTAATTTTTAAAAAATATCTTTGGGCCGGGCGTGGTGGTGCATGTCTTTAATCCCAGCACTTGGGAGGCAGAGGTAAGAGGATCGCAGAGAGTTCAAGTCCACCCTGAGACTACATAGTTAATTCCAGGTCAGCCTGGACCAGAGTGAGACCCTACTTCAAAAAACCAAAATATATATATATACATATACATACATACACATATATATGTTTGGGAGAGAGATAGAAAAGGAGGCACAGACAGAGAGGCAGAGAGAGAGAGAATGAGAATGGGCACACCAGGGCCTCCAGCCACTGCAAACGAACTCCAGATGCATGTACCACCTTGTGCATCTGGTTTACATAGGACCTGGAGAATTGAACCTGAGTCCTTTGGCTTTGCAGGCAAGCACCTTTACCCCTAAGCCATCTCTCCAGCTGGGCATGGTGGCGCACGCCTTTAATCCCATCACTCGGGAGGTAGAGGTAGGAGGATTGCTGTGAGTTCAAGGCCACCCTGAGACTACGTAGTGAATTCCAGGTCAGCCTGGGCTAGAGTGAGACCCTACCTTGAAAAGCAAAAAAAAAAAAAAAACAATAAACGATGGTGATATGCATTTATAATTTTAAATACTCTGGAGGCTGAGATGAGAAAAATGTAAGTTGGAGACTAGCCTAGACTACATAACAAGATTGTGCCTCAGAAAACAAAACAGAACAAACAAACACACAAAAACTGTTCAGTGAACCCATAAAGATTTGTTGAGTATAAAAACAGCAATTTGGTCTCTGTAACAAGGTCTTATAGCAAGATGTTATAATAAGCATTTTTGCCTGTCCAATATTTTTTTCTCTACTGAAAATAATGCTTTACATTTTAGGGCTGGTTGGGGAGATCACCACGGACAAAAGCTGATAGTTGTCCCTGATATCTATTTTTCTTTCTCTGCTTTGACTTTTAAAACAAACTTTTATTTTTTTAATTTAAATTTTTTTTCTTTATTTATTTGAGAGAGAGAGAAATAAGCAGGGACAGAGAGAGAAAGAATGGGTATACCATGGCCTCCAGCTGCCGCAAAAGGAACTCCAGATGCGTACGCCCCCTTGTACAGCTGGTTTATGTAAGTCCTGGGGAATTGAACCTGGGTCCTTTCGCTTTGTAGGAAAGCACCTTCACCACTAAGCCATTTCACCAGCCCTGCTTTGCTTTGTTTTCACAGAATAAAGACTAAATTTCCTGGAGTGAGGAGATGGTTCGTTGGATAATGCACTTACCACATAAGTTTGAGTATCTGAGTTCAAATCCCAAGAACTCACATAAAGCAGCTGTAATCCCAGTGTGTCAATGACAAGAAGTGAGGTGGAAAGAAGAGAATCTTCTAGAATCTCACAGGCCAGCTAGTCTGACAAACGCAGCAGTAAATAATGAGAGACCTGCCTCAAACAAGGACTGGCACCTAACATGTCTTCTGACCTTCACATATATGCCATCGCCCCCCCCAAAAATACCCCCCAAACCAAACAATTACTGGGGAGATGGCTCTGGTTAAAGAAGCTTGCTACTAAAGCCTTTTGTCCTGGGTTCGATTCCCCAGTACCTATGAAAAGCCAGATACACAAAGTAGTACATGAGTCTGAAGTTCGTTTGTAGTGGCCAGAGGTTCTGGTCCTTCCTTACAAATAAATAAATAAGTAAATAAATAATTTTAAATACCCCATATTTCCAGCTTGTCTAGGAGTCAAGTCACAAGTTCTAACCTGTGAGATGAATGTGGAAGCAGTATTTAAGTTTTCCAGGGCTGGAGAGATAGTTCAGTGGTTAAGGCACTTGACTGCAAAGCCTATGGACCTGAGTTCGATTCCCCAGGACCCATGTAAAGCCAGATGCACAAGGTGGCACATGAGTCTGGAGTTCATTTGCAATGGCTGGAGGTCCTGGCATGTCCATTTTCTTTTTCTCTCTCTGCCTCTTTCTCTCACTCCCTCTAAATAAATAAATAAACAAATAAATAAGATATTTACAATTTCCAGAAAGTGCCCAATTAAAAGGAGTATGGATTTGTTTTTGCCATATTTCTCCCTTCTTGCTGAAATTGAGATGGAATGGTGCACCATGAAGAGTAATCCATATGTTGAGGATGGAGGACTGATAAGGCAGGCAAAGGATATAGAAAAGTGTGTAATGAAAATGCAATCCTAACTGAGCAGGATTACATGCCTGTAATTTCAGCACTTGGAAGCTGAGGCAGGAGGGTCTTGACCGGCATAAACTGCATAAGTAGATGCTGTCATATTCCCACTTCTAAAAACAAACAAATCAAGGCAGGATGTGGTGGTGCACACCTTTAATCCCAGCACTCAGGAGGCTGAGGTAGGAGTATTGCTGTGAGTTCAAGGCCAGTCTGAGACTACGTAGTGAATTCCAGGTCAGTCTGGGTTAGAGCAAGACCCTACCTGGGAAAACAAAAGAGAGAGAGAAAAAGAGAGAGAGAGACAAATATTCAGGAAACACTGGATCACACTTGGATCCTTTTGTTTTGTTTTGTTTTTTCAAGGTTAGGGTCTCACTGTAGTCCACATAAGCCAGGTGCACAAGGTGTCACATACGTCTGGAGTTCATCTGCAGTGGCTGGAGGCCCTGATGTGCCCATTCTCTCTCTCTCTCTACTTCTCTCTCTTTCTCTGTCTCTCAAATAAAAACAAAACAATCAAACAAACAAAAAAACATAGCTAGGTGTGGTGACACACGCCTTTAATCCCAGAACTTGGGAGGCAGAGGTAGGAGGATCACTGTGAGTTCAAGGTTAGCCTGAGACTACATAGTGAGTTCCAGGTGAGCCTGGCCTAAAGTGAGACCCTACCTCAAAAAACCAAAATAATAATAATAATAATAATAATAATAATAATAATAAGTATTGTATAGTCTGTGCATAAGCCAGTAACATAGTTGTCTATTATCAAGTGTTCTGTCCCACGCATAATTTTCTTTCATTTTCATTTATTTATTTGCAAGCAGAGATAGAAGACAGTCAGAAAGAATGGGTGCGCTAGGGCCTCCAGCTGCTGCAAACAAACTCCAAATGCATGCGCCACCTTGTGCACCTGGCTTTATGTGGGTACTGGAGAATCAGATCCTGGTCCTTAAGTTTTGCAGGCAAATGCCTTGACCTCTGAGTCATCTCTCCAGCTCCCATATGTAATTTTGCACTGACCCTGACTGGTAATAGGTTTGTTCGAACCAGCATCACCACGAACCCATGACTTGCTGTGTTACTCCATCTCGAGAGCTGCCATGTCAGTGGGCAATGGGAACTTTCCAGTTTCTTTACCAGCTAACGATCCCATTGTGAACTAAACATCATGACTGTATTTGGAGGGCAGATAGAGGAGAAAGAAGGGGCAGGAGAAAACATATGACCATCGAAGCGTGTCCTCTATTGTGCTGTGAACGGTATTCCTCCGTTATAGCATTCGTCAAAGAGGCTGAGGCATCTGTCAGTCAAAGGGGTGGAGAGCGAGGTGGCGTTGGCAACAGGCTTGGACAGACTCTATGGTCGCATCCGTGCTCCCCACCTCCTGGTTTTGACAGCCTTGTCTGATCTCCCATTGAGTGTGGCTGAAGTCTCTAACCAGGACAATATGGCAAAGGTTATTAGCTGTCACTTCTGTTATTATATTACGTAAGATTGTTGCTCCTGTCTTGTTTTGATTTGTTTTGTTTTTACGGGTTTTAAAAAATATATTTTATTTATTTATTTGAGAGAGAGAAAGAGAGAGAAAGGGCACGCTAGGGCCTCCAGCCATTGCAAACGAACTCCAGATGCATGTGCCCCCTTGTGCATCTGGTTTACGTGGTTCCTGGAGAATTGAACCAGGATCCTTTGGCTTTGCAGGCAAGTGCCTTAACCTCTAAGCCATCTCTCCAGCACTCTTTATGGTTTTTTTCCCCCCAAGGTAGGGTCTCGCTTTAGCCCAGACTGACCTGAAATTCACTATGTAGTCTCACAGTGGCCTCTTGTCTTTTTATTCTTTTGAAAAAAATATTTTATTTATTTAAGAAAAGAGGGCTGGAGAGATGGCTTATGGGCTTGCCTATGAAGTCTAAGGACCCGGTTCAAGGCTTGACTCTCCAGGACACGTGAGCCAGATGCACAAGGGGGTGCATGCATCTGGAGTTCGTTTGCAGTGGCATGCCCTAACGCACCCATTCTCTCCCTCTCTCTCTCTCTCTCTACCTGTCTATTTCTGTATCTCTCTCTCTCAAATAAATAAATAAAATGAAAAAAATAAAAAAAAAAAAAAGGAAAGAGAGACAGAAAATCCAGGGCCTCTTGGTCGAACTCTAGATGCATGCACCACCTTGTGTATGTGGCTTATGTGAGTCCTGGGAAATTGAATCTGGGTCCTTAAGTTCACAGGCAAGTGCCTTAACCACTAAGTAATCTCTCCAGTCCTCTTTTTTTAAATATTTATTTATTTAAGAGAGAGAGAGAGAGGGAGGGAGAGAGGATGAGCATGCCAGGGCCTTTAACCACTGCAAACAAACTCTAGACACATGTGCCACCTTGTGCATCTGGCTTATGTGGGTGCTGGGAATTGAACCTGGGTCCTTTGGCTTTGCAGGCAAACACCTTAACTGCTAAGTCATCTCTTCAGCCCTCTCCTATCTTTATTATTATTATTACTTTCCTTTGCAAGGAGAATAGAATAGAATAGGTATGCTAGGGCCTCTTGCTCCTGCAAACAAACTCCAGATGCATGTGCCACTTTGTGGGTACTGGGGAATTGAACCCAGGCCAGAAGTCTTTCAAGCAAGTGCCTTTAACCCCTAAGTCCCAGCCCCTGTCATACCTGACTTGTTGAGAGATTATCTTTCTTGCTTGTTTTAAGAAAGCAAGCTGCCAGAGTCTAAGCCTCTCCAGGGATAAGGCTGCACAGTACAGAAATGAGGGCGGCCTCAGGTGCAAACTACAGCTATTGCTTTCAAGTAAATGTTGCCAGCAATCACATGAGCTTAAAAGCAGCTCTTTCCCCAGTCAAACCTGGATATGAGACCATTGTTATAGGCTGATTATAGTTTTGCGGAGAACCCCACTCAACTGTGAGTTATTAAGTGTGGGTTGTTTTATGCTACGTTGTTGGCAGTAATATTGTTATATAGCATAAACCATGCAGACATACCTCGGCGATAGGTTCTGCTTAATTTGCAGCGGGCGCTCGCATCCCATTTCAAGGTTGTTCTCATTTTATTGACTGGTATCATTGAACAGACACTGAAGTAGCTCAGAAAACAAAAGCCTGTGTGTGTCCATAAATTACTACTGAAAGATAGGCTCCAACGTCTGTCGTAGAAGAGCCGCCATGAATATTCCCAATAAATTGCAGATCGTAATGATTTCTTGTTCCTTGAAGAACCTTGGCTACACAGAGTGAAAAGAAATCAGTGGAGAATCTCAGATCTATTACCTCTCGGTTAGTGCTAGAAATGGTTTTGCTTGGCGAAGGCGAGTAGCTGGGAATTGCACTCTTGAAGGCACAAAACCTTTATTTTCAGAGGTTGCTTTTTAGACCTTGCTAATGGGGACCAGAGAGGAAAGTACCTTGGGAGAGTAATCATCATCCAACCATACCACTCCTTAAAGGAGAAATTTCAATTCTAAAAATACACCACCCAGCACCCCAATTGGAAGAGAAATGCCTTAATGGCTGTGGAAAAATCTTTATGCCTAGAGAAATTGGTCACATTAAGGCTTTTATCTTTAGTGAACTCTAAGTGTGTTGATGTAACCACCCCATTGTTCTTCTTTTGCAAAGAGTCTCAGCTGAAGGAACAGCAACTAGCGGGAGCTCACAAAATCAATCCTTCACTGGGCTCTTATTTCTTGTGTAGTGTGTCCTGGAATCTACCATCTAATGTTGCCACATCTTCCCCCTCTTAAATCTCTAGAACGTATTTTGGTTTGTAGGCAGCCTGCATTTATGAGCCGTGAAATAATGTATCCTCAGCGACCTTCATGGTAAGGGAACATCTGAAGGGATTTGCAGATTCTTGCTCACCTTTTGTTAACAGGACATCCCTGACGAGGCAGCCTGGACACCAAGAAAGGTGTATAGATTCCACATTACTGAGTTCAAGGTTAGCCTGAGACTACATAGTGAGTTCCAGGTCAGCCTGGCCTAAAGTGAGACCCTACTCAAAAACCAAAATAATAATAATAATAATAATAAGTATTGTATAGTCTGTGCATAAGCCAGTAACATAGTTGTCTATTATCAAGTGTTCTGTCCCACGCATAATTTTCTTTCATTTTCATTTATTTATTTGCAAGCAGAGATAGAAGACAGTCAGAAAGAATGGGTGCGCTAGGGCCTCCAGCTGCTGCAAACAAACTCCAAATGCATGCGCCACCTTGTGCACCTGGCTTTATGTGGGTACTGGGGAATCAGATCCTGGTCCTTAAGTTTTGCAGGCAAATGCCTTGACCTCTGAGTCATCTCTCCAGCTCCCATATGTAATTTTGCACTGACCCTGACTGGTAATAGGTTTGTTCGAACCAGCATCACCACGAACCCATGACTTGCTGTGTTACTCCATCTCGAGAGCTGCCATGTCAGTGGGCAATGGGAACTTTCCAGTTTCTTTACCAGCTAACGATCCCATTGTGAACTAAACATCATGACTGTATTTGGAGGGCAGATAGAGAAGAAAGAAGGGGCAGGAAAAAACATACGACCATCGAAGCGTGTCCTCTATTGTGCTGTGAACGGTATTCCTCCATTATAGCATTCGTCAAAGAGGCTGAGGCATCTGTCAGTCAAAGGGGTGGAGAGCGAGGTGGCGTTGGCAACAGGCTTGGACAATGTGGAGGACAGACTCTATGGTCGCATCCGTGCTCCCCACCTCCTGGTTTTGACAGCCTTGTATGATCTCCCTTTGAGTGTGGCTGAAGTCTCTAACCAGGACAATATGGCAAAGGTTATTAGCTGTCACTTCTGTTATTATATTACGTAAGATTGTTGCTCCTGTCTTGTTTTGATTTGTTTTGTTTTTACGGGTTTTTAAAAATATATTTTATTTATTTATTTGAGAGAGAGAAAGAGAGAGAAAGGGCACGCTAGGGCCTCCAGCCATTGCAAACGAACTCCAGATGCATGTGCCCCCTTGTGCATCTGGTTTACGTGGTTCCTGGAGAATTGAACCAGGATCCTTTGGCTTTGCAGGCAAGTGCCTTAACCGCTAAGCCATCTCTCCAGCACTCTTTATGGTTTTTTTCCCCCCAAGGTAGGGTCTCGCTTTAGCCCAGACTGACCTGAAATTCACTATGTAGTCTCACAGTGGCCTCTTGTCTTTTTATTCTTTTGAAAAAAATATTTTATTTATTTAAGAAAGAGAGAGAGAGAGAAAATGGGCACGCCAGGGCCTCTTGGCACTGCAAACGAACTCTAGATGCATGCACCACCTTGTGTATGTGGCTTATGTGAGTCCTGGGAAAATGAATCTGGGTCCTTAAGTTCACAGGCAAGTGCCTTAACCACTAAGTAATCTCTCCAGTCCTCTTTTTTAAATATTTATTTATTTAAGAGAGAGAGAGAGAGAGGGAGGGAGAGAGGATGAGCATGCCAGGGCCTTTAACCACTGCAAACAAACTCTAGACACATGTGCCACCTTGTGCATCTGGCTTATGTGGGTGCTGGGGAATTGAACCTGGGTCCTTTGGCTTTGCAGGCAAACACCTTAACTGCTAAGTCATCTCTTCAGCCCTCTCCTATCTTTATTATTATTATTACTTTCCTTTGCAAGGAGAATAGAATAGAATAGGTATGCTAGGGCCTCTTGCTCCTGCAAACAAACTCCAGATGCATGTGCCACTTTGTGGGTACTGGGGAATTGAACCCAGGCCAGAAGTCTTTCAAGCAAGTGCCTTTAACCCCTAAGTCCCAGCCCCTGTCATACCTGACTTGTTGAGAGATTATCTTTCTTGCTTGTTTTAAGAAAGCAAGCTGCCAGAGTCTAAGCCTCTCCAGGGATAAGGCCGCACAGTACAGAAATGAGGGCAGCCTCAGGTGCAAACTACAGCTATTGCTTTCAAGTAAATGTTGCCAGCAATCACATGAGCTTAAAAGCAGCTCTTTCCCCAGTCAAACCTGGATATGAGACCATTGTTATAGGCTGATTATAGTTTTGCGGAGAACCCCACTCAACTGTGAGTTATTAAGTGTGGGTTGTTTTATGCTACGGTGTTGGCAGTAATATTGTTATATAGCATAAACCATGCAGACATACCTCGGCGATAGGTTCTGCTTAATTTGCAGCGGGCGCTCGCATCCCATTTCAAGGTTGTTCTCATTTTATTGACTGGTATCATTGAACAGACACTGAAGTAGCTCAGAAAACAAAAGCCTGTGTGTGTCCATAAATTACTACTGAAAGATAGGCTCCAACGTCTGTCGTAGAAGAGCCGCCATGAATATTCCCAATAAATTGCAGATCGTAATGATTTCTTGTTCCTTGAAGAACCTTGGCTACACAGAGTGAAAAGAAATCAGTGGAGAATCTCAGATCTATTACCTCTCGGTTAGTGCTAGAAATGGTTTTGCTTGGCGAAGGCGAGTAGCTGGGAATTGCACTCTTGAAGGCACAAAACCTTTATTTTCAGAGGTTGCTTTTTAGACCTTGCTAATGGGGACCAGAGAGGAAAGTACCTTGGGAGAGTAATCATCATCCAACCATACCACTCCTTAAAGGACAAATTTCAATTCTAAAAATACACCACCCAGCACCCCAATTGGAAGAGAAATGCCTTAATGGCTGTGGAAAAATCTTTATGCCTAGAGAAATTGGTCACATTAAGGCTTTTATCTGTAGTGAACTCTAAGTGTGTTGATGTAACCACCCCATTGTTCTTCTTTTGCAAAGAGTCTCAGCTGAAGGAACAGCAACTAGCGGGAGCTCACAAAATCAATCCTTCACTGGGCTCTTATTTCTTGTGTAGTGTGTCCTGGAATCTACCATCTAATGTTGCCACATTTTCCCCCTCTTAAATCTCCAGAACGTATTTTGGTTTGTAGGCAGCCTGCATTTATGAGCCGTGAAATAATGTATCCTCAGCGACCTTCATGGTAAGGGAACATCTGAAGGGATTTGCAGATTCTTGCTCACCTTTTGTTAACAGGACATCCCTGACGAGGCAGCCTGGACACCAAGAAAGGGTGTATAGATTCCACATTACAAAACAAAACAAAACAAAACAAAACAAAAAAACAAAACAAAACAAAACAACTAGGCAGTGTAGCCAGCTGTGAGTCTTAATCCCAGCACATAGTAAATTCCAGGTCAGCTTGAGCTAGAAAAAAACTTGAAAAAGCAAACAAGAGTTTGAGGTCCTTTCTTCTATTAAGAATGAACATAGTTAATTCCAGGTCCAGCACTGGAGGCAGAGGTGAGGACCCAAGAGTTAGGCCTCCCTGAGACTAAAAGTTAATTCCAGGTCAGCCTGGACCAGAAAAAAAAAAAAAAAAAAAAAAAAAAAAAAAAAGAACACAGGCTGGAGAGATGGATTACCAGTTAAGGTATTTGCCTGCAAAGCCTAAGGACCCATGTTTGACTCTCCAGATCCCATGTAAGCCAGACTCACAAAGGTAAGGCAAGTGCAAGGTCACACACGCCCACTGGGTGATGCAAGCATCTGGAGTTCAATTTCAGTGGCTGAGGCCCTGGCATGCCAATTCTCTTTCTGTGGAACATGGTGGTGCATGCCTTTAATCCCAGCACTTGGGAGGCAGAGGTAGGAGGATTGCTGTGAGTTCAAGGCCACCCTGAGACTACATAGTGAGTTCCAGGTCAGCCTGGGCTACAATGAGACCCTACCACAAAGAAGAAAAAAAATCATCTTAAGGGAGGAAGAGTTTATTTCAGCCTATAGTTCCAGGTTACAGTCCATCATGGTAGGGCAGGCATGGTGGCAGGAGCGTGAGGCAGCTGCTCACATTCAATCCACAGTGAGGAAGCAGAGAGTGATGATTACTGCTGCCCAGCCAGGGCTCTCCTTTCTAAAACACAAATGTTTTTATTAATTTGTTTGCAAGCACATTGAGAGAGAGAGAGAGAGAGAGAGAGAGAGAGAGAGAGAGAGGGGAAATAATCACTCTAGGACCTCTTGCCATTGTAAATGAACTCCAGATGTGTGCACCACTTTGTGCATCTGGCTTTGCATGGGTACTGGGAATTGAATGTAGGTGACCAGGCTTTGCAAGCACGTGCCTTTAACTGCTGAGCCATCTATCCAGCTCCCACTCTCCTTTACTGCAAGGAGAGAGAGAAAGTGAGAGAATAGGCATGCCAGGGTCTCTAGTCATTGCAAATGAAATCCAGATATATGTGTTACTTTATGCATCTGACTTTATGTGGGTACTGGGGAATTGAACCTGGGTCATCAGGCATTGCAGGCAAGTGCCTTAACCACTGAGCCATCTCTCCAGCCTCTATTCTCCTTTTTTTAGTTCTTGTTTTAGTTTTTCGAGGTAGGGTCTCACTCTAGCCCAGGCTGTCCTAGAATTCACTCTGTAGTCTCAGGGTGGCCTTGAACTCACAGTGATGCTCCTATCACTGCCTTCTGAGTGCTGGGATTAAAGGCTAAGACATTTCTTTTTGAAAAAAGGAGCCAGGCTTGGTGGCGTACGCCTTTAATCCCAGCACTCAGGCACCCTGAGACTACAGAATGAATTCCAGGACAGTCTAAGCTAGAGCGAGACCCTACCTTGAAAAAAACAACAACAAAAAATTATTTATTTATTTATTTATTTATTTAATTATTTGTGCTAAAGAGAAATAGATAATGAGATAGAGTGATACATAGCTAGAGAGAATGGACACACCAGGGACTCCAACCACTGCAAAAGAAATCTAGACACATACACCGCCTTGTGCATCTGGCTCATGTGGGTACTGAGGAATTGAAAGTGGGTCCCTGGGCTTTGCAGGCAGGTGCCTTAACCATTGAGCCATCTCTCCAGCTCCTGTTCTTCTTTTCATACAGTTCAGGACCCCAGAACATGGGACAGCACCACACTCCCTTAAGGTGGGTCTTCTGATGTCAATCAACCTAATCAAGACGATCCCTCACAGACGAACCTAACCTGGATAACCCCTTTCAGCTGATTCTAGGTCCTATCAAGGTGGCAGTCAATATAAACCATAACAACACCTGATGTCAACCTCTGGCCTCCCCCACACACACATGTGCCCAAACACACATGAATATGCATGCATGTGTACATATGACATGCACACACACAAAAGAAATGATATTGAACAGGCTTGCTAACCCCTTAAAGTCCCCTCATTCCCTTTTGCAGTGACTCCTTAGCCTCACTCCATTGCCAGCTGCTTTCTTTTCTTTCTTTCTTTTCTTTTAAAAAAAAAAAAAGATTTTATTTTTATTTATTTATTAGAGACAGAGAGAGAGTGAGAATGGGCGCACCAAGGCCTCCAGCCACTGCAAAAGAACTCCAGACACATGCGCCACCATGTGCATCTGGCTTACGTGCGACCTGGAGAATCAAACCTGGGTCCTTAGGCTTCGCAGGCAAATGCCTTAACCACCATCTCTCCAGCCCCTCAGCTGCTTTCCCTAGTTCTCCATTCTAGAATTTTATGTGCGCATAGCATCCAACCTTTTATAGGTGACTGGTTTTGCTCAATACAATGTTTCTGAAATTCATCCATATAGCTACTTGTTATTGATAGTGTATTTCCTCTGCTGAGTGGAACCCAACTGCATGGAGGCTGGAGAGATGGCTCAGTGGTTAAAGATACTTGTTTGCAAAGCCTGATGGCCTGTGTTCAATTCTCCAGTACCCATGTAAAACCAGATACACAAAGTGGTGCATGCATCTGGAGTTTGTTTGCAGTGGCAAAAGGCCCTGGTGCACCCATCCTCTCTCTCTTTTTCTTTATTATACACTTACTGTCTGCTTGTTTCTCTCAAATAAATAAAGTATTAAAAATAACCCCATTGTATATATAGACCATCAATGTATGTACTTTGCTTTTTGTCTTCATATTGATTTGCAATGAAAAGGAGCTTTCACAAAGCCTGTGCTTCTTATTTACAAACAAGCCACTTTTCTCCTTCCTTGGGTTTTGTTTTTATGTTTACAGCCAAATTTCATAGCTTTCTTTATGTGGCCCCTGCTCTTTCCTTGTTCATCTTGTTTATAGGAATTTGGTAGTGTGTAGTTCCAGGAATGGAATCATTTCTCAGTGGTTGCTGCTAATATTTCATTGACTGAAAGTTATTGGTTCATTTTTTTTTTTAAAATACAAGCAGAGAGGGAGGTATACAGACAGAAGGAGACAGAGAGAGAATGGGCACGCCAAGGCCTCTGGCCACTGCAAACAAATTCCAGATGCATGTACCACTTTGTGCATCTGGCTTTATGTGGGCACTGGGGAATTGAACCAGGGTTGTTGGACTTTGCAAGCAAAGGCACTAAGCCATCTCTCCAGCCCTGGTTCATCTTTTAATATTTTTATTATATTTTCAATATTTTTATTTGCAGAGAGAGAGAGAGAAAGTGAGAGAGCAGGCGAACGAGTGCTCCAGGACCCCTAGCCACTGCAAATGAGCTTCAGATGTGTACACACCACTTTGTGTACCTGACTTTATGTGGCTACAGAGGAATCAAACCCAGGTCCTCAGGCTTTGAAGGTCAGCACCTTAACTGCTGAGCCATCTCTCTTTTTAAAAGATTTTTATTTATTTATTTGTTTATTACAGATGGGGGGGTGGAGAGAGTGAGAATGAGTGTGCCAGGGCCTCTAGCCACTGCAAATGAACTCGACACATGCGCCACCATGTGCATCTGGCTTACATGGGACCTGGAGAATCGAACCTGGGTCCTTTTGCTTTGCAGGCAAGTGTCTTAACTGCTAAGCCATTTCTACAGCCCTGGTTCTATTTCTCCTCCTCCTCCTCCTCCTCTTTCTTCTTCTTTTTCGAGGTAGGATCTCTCTCTAGTTCAGGCTGACCTGGAATCAGGGTGGTCTTGAACTCACAGTGAATCTCCTACCTATGCTTCCCAAGTGCTGGGATTAAAGGTGTGTGTCACCATACCTGGATCTGGTTCTTCTTTAAGAAATATATATATATATATATAACAAGAGAGAGGGGGACAGAGCCTTTTGCTGCTGCAAACAAACTCCAGACACATTCTCCACTTTGTACATCTGGCATTACATGGGTGCTGGAAAATTGAATTCTGGCCAGGAGCCTTTGAAAGCAAGTGCCTTTAACTGCTGAGCTAATCTTGCCAGCTGCCTGGTTCTGTTTTGTATTTTCTTCTTATACTGGGTTATCTCTTGGGAGTCTTTGTTTCCACTTTGGGGGGTATTTTTTGGACTTCAGGGGTTTATAGTCCCATCAGCTAAAAGTAGTATTTATTTCCTAAAGAGCGGGACTTAATCCCTTTTGTATTTTTTTTTTTTTTTTGCTATGTCTGAAGAAGAGGAGAAAATGGAACATAGTTGGGGTGCAGGGCAGAGAGAAGGGCTAAAATGAGGCAGCCTGGATTTTTCAGTACAAGTAGACAGCTTGGAACCTAGCCGGGGTGTGGGCTGGAGGAGGGGAGTTGGAACCTAGCTGGGGTGTGGGCTGGAGGGAGGGTAGTTGGAACTAGCCGGGGTGTGGGCTGGAGGGAGGGTAGTTGGAACTAGCCGGGGTGTGGGCTGGAGGGAGGGTAGTTGGAACTAGCCGGGGTGTGGGATGGAGGGAGGGTAGTTGGAACCTGGCCGGGGTGTGGGCTGGAGGAGGGGAGTTGAACCTGGCCGGGGTGTGGGCTGGAGGAGGGGAGTTGGAACTAGCCGGGGTGTGGGATGGAGGAGGGGAGTTGGAACCTAGCCGGGGTGTGGGCTGGAGGAGGGGAGTTGGAACTAGCCGGGGTGTGGCTGGAGGAGGGTAGTTGGAACTAGCCGGGGTGTGGGCTGGAGGAGGGGAGTTGGAACCTAGCCGGGGTGTGGGCTCGAGGAGGGGAGTTGGAACCTAGCTACCGGTGTGAGAGTGGGCTGAAGGAAAGGTAGTTGATGAAGTCTAAGCTAGAATCCATTTCCTGTGTCAGAAAATTTGGTCAGGTATAGCCCTTCCCCCTAATTTTCCTCTGCTGCAAACATCAAAAGTTTTTTTTTTTTTTTTTTCCAACGTAGGGTCTCACTGTATCTCAGGCTGACCTGGAATTCACTCTGCAGTCTCAGGGTGGCCTCAAACTCATGGCGATCCTCCTACTTCTGCCTCCCGAGTGCTGGGATTAAAGGCATGCACCACCATGCCCGGCTTCAAAGGGGTTGTAATAGAGGGAAGAGCAGCGTGAATGAGAAGCTGCTCTGGACAGACAGTTCCATCTGTCTGTTTCAAAACTCAAGAGGTGACTGTACAGTGTCAGGTGGTGCTGCGTTACTCCTGTTTTAGGAAGGGTACAATTAAGAGGAGACTGGAAAAGGTATTTCCATCGGGGGTCAAAGCCCGTATGTATGTATTGGAAGAAACATCCCTTTATGAACTAGACTCACCTCATCATTGGATGGGTCACTAGGTAAATAAAACATGTTCTGTGTTAGGAACAGGCGCCTGGGAAAGTGGAGCTGCCCCTGCAGTTACTCGTTTGGGCCACTAGATAGCGCTTCTGCTTCGGTGAGGCAAAATGCAAAACAAGCCATGGATGCTTCCGGTGGCTTTTTTTTTTTTTTTTTTTTAGGTTAAGTTTCAAGTCTAGGAAATCACGGATGGAAAATGGAAAGTAATAATTTGGAAGGCAGGAGCTTAGCTATTGGAAGAGAAATATAGGTGTTCATTAGGTAGTGTGGGATGATATGACCCAAAGAAATAATACATTGCATATGAAAACTTTTATTACTAAACAGGGGAATTAAAAACAAACAGACAAGAAGAGGGTGAAATTAAGAAAAAAAATCAAAAAGTTAAAGAAAAAAAAAAAGGAGCCAGGGGTGGTTGGCTCACACACTTTTAATCCCAGCACTTGGGAGGCAGAGGTAAGGGTTCGAGGCCACCCTGAGACTACATGGTGAATTCCAGGTCAGCCTGGACTAGAGTGAGACCCTACCTTGAAAAACCACCACCACCTCCAACAACAACAAAAAGAGGTAAGGAGTGGTGGTGCATGCCTTTAATTGGGAGGCAGAGAGGCAGGAGGGCCACCATGAGTTCAAGACCAGCCTGGGATGACAGAGTGAGTTGCAGGTCAGCCTGGGGCTTGAGTGAGACCCTACAGTGAAAAAACAAAGCACAGCAGCAGCAATAGAGTCAGCACACCATTAATACCTCTAATCGTAGCACTTGGGAGGCTGAGGTAGGAGGATCACTGTGAGTTCCAGATAAGCCTAAGCTAGACTGATACCTCAAAACAAACAAAAAACCAAACGGGCTGGAGAAATGGCTTAGTGGCTTAGGTGCTTGCCTGCAAAGCCAAAAGACCTAAGTGTGATTTCCCAGGACCCACGTAAGCCAGGTGCACTGGAGCTCATTTGCAGAGGCTAGAAGTCCTGGCACTCCCATTCTCTCTCTCTCTCTCTCTATCTATCTCTATCTATCTATCTATCTATGTATGTTCCTCTTTCTTTGTCTTTCTCTAACATAAATTTTTAAAAGTGCAAGCAGGGGCTGGAGAGATGGCTTAGTGGTTAAGGCATTTGCCTGCAAAGCCAAAGGATCCCAGTTTGATTCTCCAGGACCCACGTAAGCCAGATGCACAAGGGGGCACATGCATCTGGAATTCTTTTGCAATGGCTGGAGGCCCTTGTGAGCCCATTCTTCTCTCTCTCTCTCTCTCTATGTATCTATCTATCTCTGCCTGTTTCTCTCTCTCAAATAAATAAATAAAATATATTTAAAAAAATTTTTAAGTCCAAATAGCAAAACCAAACCAAACAAAAATAAAATAGACACAATGAGATATCATTTCATACCTATGAGGATGGCTAGGACATATGTAAGACTATGGAAACTTATGAGTGTTGGCAGGGTGTGGAGACTTGCTTCACTGCTGGTGGCCATTCTGACAGGTGTGGCCACTGTGGAAAATAGCTTGTTGGTTCTTCTGAAAGGTAAAGATGGACTTACCTAAGATCCAGCGATTCCACACCTTGTACCCCAGAGAACTCAATGGTCAACCGACAGATGAATGATAAACAGAATGTGATATCTGTGCCTAATGCAACCTTTATCAGTCATGAAATGAACTGTGGTTCTGATACTATTATAACAAGGATGGAATTCATAGAGAGAAAACGAGAATGTAGACTAAAGGCTAGGAAGGCAGAACAGAGGGCCCTGGAGGCAGGGAAGGAGGGAGAAATAGGAAGAGATGGTTCAGTGGCTGCTGTGTTTGCTAGGGATGGTGGAAGGCTCTGTTTTGCTGGCTGGCAGTGAAGGTTGGAAAGCTCTGTGAATGTGCTTAGTGTCACTGGACAGAGTGCTTTACAACAGTTAAATGTGGACACCGGGTGTGGTGGTGGTGCACACTTGAAACCCCAGCACTTGGGAGTTTGAAGCAGCAGGACCAGGCGCTCAGTCATCCTCCGCTTTACAGCCAGTATAAGCTACGTGAAACCCTGTCTTAAAACAAAGTCAAAAATTGGAAAACGGGGGCTGGAGAGATGGCTTAGCAGTTAAAACGCTTGCTTGCAAAGCCTAAGGACCCAGGTTCAATTCCCCAGAACCCATCCACATAAGCCAGATGCACATGGTGTCACATGTGTCTAGAGTTCGGTTGCAGTGGCTGGAGGCCCTGGTATGCCCATATTCTCATTCTCTCTCTCTTTCATTAAAAAAAAAGTTGGAAAATGGGTGAACGGGGTGGTGTGTGCCTTTAATCCTAGCACTGAGGAGGCAATGATAGGAGGATCATTGTGAGCTTGAGGCCACAGGTTCCAGATCAGGTTGGACTCGAGTGAGACTCTACCTTGAAAAATAATTGGAAAATGATGTTATGCATATTAATTGCAATAAAAATAAATAGTGCCGGGCTTTCTGATATTCATACTTAAATAACAAAGTTGCTCTTGATGTTTTTTTTTAAAAATATTTTATTTATTTACTTGAGAGAGAAGTATATATATGTGTGTGTGTGTGTGTGTGTGTGTGTGTGTGTGTGTGTGTGAGAGAGAGAGAGAAAGAGAAAGAAATGGACACACCAGGGCCACCAGCCACTGCAAACAAACTCCAGACACATGTACTACCTTGTGCATGTGGCTTATGTGGGTACTGAGGAATTGAACCTGAGCCCTTAGGCTTTGCAGGCAAGACCTTAACTGTTAAGACACCTCTCCAGCTCTGTTCTTCATGTTTTTATTTGCTAACTTCCAGTTGAACTTAGAGGCCCATAACCAGGGGCTGGGGGTGCAATTCATGGTAGAACACATGCTTACCATACAAGTCCCTGGTCAGCCTCACTACCCACCAAAAGAACTTGCAATCACCATAAGCACAAATGGCTTTTAAAAAATATTTTACTTGGGCTGGAGAGATGGCTTAGCAGTTAAGGCATTTGCCTGTGAAGCCTAAGGACCCCAGTTCGATTCTCCAGATCCCATGTAAACCAGATGCACATGGTGGCACATATGTCAGGAGTTCATTTGCAGTGTTTAGAGGCCGTGGCGTGCCCATTCTCACTCTCTCTCTCTCCCCTCTGTCTCAAATAAATAAATATAAAAAAAAATCTAAAAAAATATTTTACTTATACAGCCATAAAGTTGGGACATTTTGCACAGAGACATTGCCCCCCATAACCCACAATTCCCATGGGGTTGACCTGTATCCCCAATGAGGAAGGCCTCTTCAGAACAGAGGCAGAGAGGAGGGCAAGGACGGGACCAACATGAGTTGTTTACATACTAAATATGTCCATATCTAATACAAAAATAAAGAATATTTTACTTATTTATTTGAGAGAGAAAGAAAGAGAGAGAGAGAGAATGGGCATGCTAGGGTCTCTAGCCACTGCAAATGAACTCCAGATGTATATGCCACCTTGTGTATCTGGCTTATATGGGTACTGTGGAATTGAACTTGGGTCTTTAGGTTTTACAGGTGAGCATCTTAACCGCTGAGCCATCTCTCCAGCCCCACAAATGGCTTTTTTTCTTTTTTTGATTTTTTGAGGTAGGGTTTCACTCTAGCCCAGGCTGACCTGGAATTCACTATATAGTCTCAGGGTGGCCTTGAACTCACAGTGATCCTCCTACCTCTGCCTCCCGAGTGCTGGGATTAAAGGCGTGTGCCACCATGCCCGGGAGGCAGGAGGTTTTCATCCACCAAGCTGGCAAAAACTTTTTTTTTTTGAGATAAGGTCTCACACTGTGGTCCAGACCAATCTCACACTCATGATGACTTTCTTATCACAGCCTCATGAATGCTGGGATACAGGCGTCAACCACCATGCTCCATTAAAAACAACATTTTTTTGGTTTGTTTTTTGTTTTTGTTTATCGAGGTAGGGTCTCACTGTAGCCCAGGCTGATTGGGAATTCACTATATAGCCTCAGGATGGCCTCGAATTCATGGCGACCCTCCTACCTCTGCCTCCCTAGTGCTGGGATTAAAGGTGTGCACCACTATGCCGGCTACCAACATTTATTTATTTAATTTGAGAGAAAGAAGCCGATAGAGAGAGAAAGAATGGGCATTCCAGAGCCTCTAGCCACTTCAAACTCCAGACATGTTGCCACCTTGTGCATCTGGCTTAAATGGGTACTGGGGAATCGAACCAGGATCCTTAGGCTTTGCAGGCAAGCACCTTAACTGCTAAGCCATCTCTCTAGCCCAAGACAGTATATTTTAATTTTTTATCTAATCTATCATCTATCAATTGGGCTGTCTTTTTTTTTTTTTTTTTTTTTTTTTTTTCCGAGGTAGGGTCTCACTCTAGCCCAGGCTGACCTGGAATTCACTGTGTAGTCTTAGGGTGGCCTCAAACTGATGGCGAACCTCCTACCTCTGCTTCCTGAGTGTTGGGATTAAAGGTGTGTGGTACCACACCTGACTCATCTACCTGTGTGTGTGTGTGTGTGTGTGTGTGTGTGTGTATGCTATGGCATGTCTATGGAGGCCAGAGGACAACTCTGAGGTGTTTATGCTCCATGTTCTTTGAGAAGGGGTCTCTGCCACTGCAAAGAAGATGCCAGACTGAAAACAAACATCAGACTCACTGGTCCACAATATTCAGATTCTCCCGGTTCCACCACCCCTGTTGTTGGCCCACTGGGATCACAGATGTATGTGCCACTTTGCATCTGGGATTACAACATGGGTGTTCCAGAACTGAACTTGGGCCAGCAGACTTTGCAAGCAAGAACTTTTAACTGCTGAGCCATCTTCCAGGTCCCAAGACAACAGGCTTCTACCTCTCCAGTGCTGGGATTACAGGTGCACCCCCACACCCTGCTTCCAACACTCACTCTGGTTCAGAGTCTCACTCTAGCTCAGGCTGACCTGGAATTCACTATGTAGTTTCAGGGTGGCCTCGAACTCACGGTCATCCTCCTACCTCTGCCTCCCGAGTGCTGGGATTAAAGGCGTGCGCCACCATACTTGGCTTTTTTAAGTATATATTATATATTTTTATTTTATAAATTACCAAAATATATTATATACTTAAAAAAGCCAAGCGTGGTGGTGCATGCCTTTAATCCCAGCACTGGAGGCCACCCTGAAACTACATAGTGAATTCCAGGTCAGCCTGAGCTAGAGTGAGACTCTACCTCCAAAAACCACAATATATATATATACACATACATATATATATATAATTTATTTGAGAGAGAGAGGCAGATAGAAAGAAGAGTGCGCTGGGACCTCTAGCCATTGCAAATGAACTCGAGCCACCTTGTGCATCTGGCTTTACTTGGATACTGGGAAATCGAACCTTGGTATTTAGGCTTCGCAGGCAAGTGTTTTAACCGCTGAGCCGTCTCTCCGGCATGCTTTATCTATCTTAAAGTGTCCTTGCAGGCTGACCTTCACCTTGTTGGACAGTCAACCCAGAGACATGATAACATAGGCAAGCTGAAGTTGAAGACACCACGCCGCCCCGGCTGCAGAAGAGAACCACCTGATTTCTCACAGTCACCAGAACTTCTACCTTAGCCACCTACGAGGGACAAAAGGTCCCGGCACAATGGCCCTGACAGCAGAGAACCGCCGGGGCGACCTCCCCAAGGGATGCTAGACAGACACATCCCAAAGCCGGGCAACCTGCTCAAACCGCCAATTTCAAACTTCCAAGACCTTCCCTGAGAGGTTTGCCCTTCCCCTTTGCCTATTGGTCGCGAGTCAAAGGAAGAAGCCATTTGATTGGCGTTCGCTTTCACTTCCTCCATCCCTTTAAGGACTTGGGCGGGCCCTGCGTGAGGCCCAGCTGTCGATCCTCGAATGGCGAGCGCTGATTGGTCTGGGCGCGGCTGAGTCCCGCCCTCTCTGTTTCGCTCATTCAAACGCTGCGGCGGGAGGCGCGGGGCGGAGCGCAGGCTGCCGGCGTCCGCAGAGTGTGAGTGTGTCCCCCCAGGCCCCCAGTTCTCCCGATTTTCCCACCCTGGCAGGCTCGGGGGAGGGTCGCTTCCATCCACCAGCCTCGGGGCCCCCTACATCCGGAAGCCCCAGGCCGGGGGTCGGGAGGGTCTTGCACGGGCTGCTGGCCGTGCGCGCGCCTAGGGGCCGTGCCTGTGGCGGACACCAGACTGTGTGCGCTGGATGCCCCCTCTGACCCCCTGTCATCTCGGCTGTGTCTGTGTCACCTTAACCTCTCGGTTCCAGGGTCCTCATACTCTTCCGTGCTCACTCCAGCGCATTGCACCTGACCCCTCTTCATTGCTGCCCTGTCCCCCTGGTCTTCCTGCCAGGCCTGATCCTGTCTTGGCTGTCCCCTTTCACACATAACTGCATTTTCTTTCTGTAGATATCCACAAGGCTTGCTGGTCCTTCCCTCCTCAGTTTTTAAATTCATTTATTTTTGCATGCTCCAACTTGTGTGTCCAGCTTTACATGGGTACTGAGGAATCCAACCCCAGTTAGACTTTGCAGGCAAGCGCTTTAACCGTTAAACCATCTCTCCTGCTTTTTTTTTTTTTGTTTGTTTGTTTGTTGTTGTTTTGTATTTTTGAGGTAGGGTCTCGCTTTAGCCCAGGCTGACCTGGAATTCACTCTGTAGTCTCAGGGTGGCCTTGAACTCATGGCCATCCTCCTACCTCTGCCTCCCAAGTGCTGAGATTAAAGGCTGTGCCACCATGCCTGGCTCTCCTGCTAGTTTTTAAAAAATATATTTTATTTATTTTTTTGAGAGAGAGTCTCAGGCAGTTCAGGCTTACCTGGAATTCACTATGTAGTCTCAGGGTGGCCTCAAACAGATGCAATCCTCCTGCCTCTGCCTATGTGGGTCCCTGGGGATTGTGGGTCCTGAGCCATTGAACCTGGGTCCTTTAGTTTTTTACAAAAAAGCATTTTATTTATTTATTTGAGAGAGAGGGCCATCTCTTCAGAGACCTCTTTTTGGGCTTTGTAGTTTGAGATCAGGTCTGCAAATGAACTGCCAGATTGCATTTGAACACTCTTGTGCAGGCTGGTCTTGAATTTGGGTCCTTCTGGGAGCCTCTGGCTTTTGGGATTGAACCTGGGTCCTTTGGCTTTACAGGCAAGCACCTTAACCGCCAAGCCATCTCTTCAGCTCCCAGACCTCTTTTTCCCAGTCCTGATGTCTTGAGAGAGAAAGGGATCAGGCAAGCCCTTCCTGCCCCAAGTCTCAGCATGCACTTGACCTCTTTCATTGCCCTTGTAGCACCAGCGGAGAGATGTTGAAGTTCAAGTATGGAGCCAGGAACCCAGTGGATGCTGGTGCCCCCGAGCCCATTGCCAGCAGGGCCTCCAGGCTGAATCTCTTCTTCCAGGTAAGAAGTTGTCGTTGTACTCACCTGTACTTGTAACCACCATTGGTCTTAGTGTAGGACCGAAGCTGGTGTTCCATTTGATGTCTTGTCAAATAGAATAGTTCTATGCAGAAGTCTCTATGCAGCGGAGGAAATAGCCAAACCTGCCCTTGGGGCACATTTGTCATCTGTTACACTTTAAGCCTTGTCCTTTTACATGAAACAAACAAGAACAAAGGTACTTGTAGTTCCCTTCTCCTTGCTGGTACAAAGCACCATATCCAAAGCAGCTGATGGGAGGAACATTTTTCTTTTTGGTTTACAGTCTCAAGGGGAAGCTTCATGATGGCAGGGGAAAGGATGGCATGAGTAGAGGCTGGGTATCACCTGTGCCACAGCAGGTGAAAAGCAACAGCCAGAGAGTGAGCTGAACTCTGGCAAGGGGGAGCTGGCTATATAATACTCCTAAGTCTGCCCTTAGGCAGCCCTCCAGCAAGACTCCACCTTCCAAATTACCATCATCTGGGGACCAAGCATTCAGAACACATGAGCAGGGACAGCTGATTCAAACTACCACAGTACTTTTTTTTTTAACTAAATTTTTTTTTTAAGATTTATTTTTATTTATTTATTAGAGAGAGCGGGAGAGAGAGAGAGTGAGAATGGGTGCTCCAGGGCCTCTAGCCACGAAGTCTAGATGCATGCGCCATGTTCATCTGGCCTAGGTGGGACCTGGAGAATTGAACCTGGGTCCTTAGGCTTTTCAGGCATGGGCCTTAACCGCTAAGCCATCTCTCCCACCTGAAGGGTAATAGCTGTCCCTGAAAACTTAACTGCCAAGTTATCTCTCCTGTCTCTGTAGCTACTCTTTTATGTTGTCTAGTGTTGTGTAACAAACCACTCAGAAAGTGTAAAGTGACAAGGACATACTTTTTTCTTAGGATTTTGCTGGTTGGCTCACCGAGGTGGCTCTTCGGTTCCACCCTTTGATGTCAGCTGGGGATCACTCAGGTCCATAGTCAGCTGGGGCAGGAATGTCTGGCTGCTAACTGTGGACTGGGACACCTCTGTTCTTTTATTTTATTTGCAAGCAGGGAGAGGGCTGGGGGTGGGGATAGAAACAGAGAGAGGGAGAGAGAGAGAGAGGGAGGGAGAAAATGCACATGCCAGGGCCTCCAGCCACTGCAAACAAATTCCAGGATGCATGTGCCACCCTGTGCATCTGGCTTTATGTGGAGGATACGGGGAAATCGAACCTAGCTCATTAGGCTTTGCAGGCAAGCACCTTAACCAAGTAGCCATCTCTCCAGCACTTTTTATTATATTTATTTTAAATTTATTTATTTATGAGAGAGGGGGAGAGAGAGAATGAGAATGGGTACACCAAGGCCTCTAGCCACTGCAAACAAATTCCAGACATATGTGTCACTTTGGCATCTGGCTTATATGGGTACTAGGGAATTGAACCTTTTTTTTTTTTTTTTTTTTTTTTTTTGTAGGCCAGCACCTTAACTGCTAAGCCATTTCTCCAGCCCCTTTTTATTTTTATTTATTTAATTAATTAAAAAAATTCTTTGACCTCTGTTCTTTTAAAGTGACTGTCCCCCTCCATGATGTCTTTCATCATTTGGTAGTCTAGTCTGGGCTTCAAAAATTTTTTTTTCTGTGTTTAATAAAATATTTTCCATTTTGTGGGTCATGTTGCTTATGTGGCAGCTGTTCACCTTTGCCACTGAAGCACAAAAATAGCCATGGACAGTATGTGAATGAATGAATGAGTGTGGCTGTGTTCCCATAAAACTTTATAATAAACAGGCGGTGGGGGCAGGCTGTATTTGGCCCTTGGGCTGTAGTTTGGAGCCTAAACTTCTGTATGTGGCAGCTGGCTTCCCACAAAGGCCAAAGCAGAAGCTGCTAGGCTTCTTAAGGACCCACCCTGAACTGGCACCACTTCACTTGTGTCACATCCTGTCATTTGATGTGAGTCTGATGGCACTGATTCATTGCAGATAGATGCTAGATATTGAAAGAGAGGTTTGACATGTTGCCTAGAGTTGGAGGACCTGTAGGTTGCTGTCTTTTTGTTTGTTTGTTTATTTATTTGAAAGCAGAGATAGAAGAGAGACAGAGAGAATGGGCACTCCAGAGCCTCCATTCACTGCAATCTCCAGCTGTACATCTGGCTTTGTGTGGATACTTGAATTGAACCAAGGTTGATAGGCTTTGCAGGCAAGCACCTTAACTACTGGCCGTCTCTCCAACCCTCTTTGTCTTTTTTTTTTTTTTTTTTTCTGAGGTAGGGTCTCACTTTAGCCCAGGCTGACCTGGAATTTTCTATGTAGTCTCAGGGTGGCCTCGAACTCATGGCGATCTTCCTACCTCTGCCTCCCGAGTGCTGATTGAAGGCATGTGCCACCACGCCCAGCCTTTTTGTCTTTTTACTTTATCTTTTTTTTTTTTTTGAGACAGGATCTGCCCCTTTGACTGCTCTTGAACTTGTAATCCTCCTGCTTCAGCCAACCAGGTGCTAGCATTGCAGGTGTGTGCCACCGTGCCTGGCTGGGTTGATGTCTTAAGACTCCTTCCTCTACCTCCCTTGCTTAGCTGTCTGTGCAAAGAAACCACCAACCATCCCTGTCCTTGCATGCTCTAGACCAGGAATTGTAGGTTCAGGTCTTGATCGGTATTAGTGTATATAAATGACTCAAGCAGGCCCGGTTGAAGACTGGAGGTCAAGTCTGCAGTCAGCTCCAGGCATAGCCCTTGCCGCAAAGGGCAGTGTCACTCAGCTCTGGCCCAGAGCCACTGGGCAGGAACATGGGAAAAGACTGCGGATCTGCTAGTGTTTCAAGAGAAGCCAGACATTCTATTTGTGTGTGTAATCTGATTTTTAAATATTGGTAGATAATTGAAATTACTTTAAACAATACAGGCCAAACAAAACATGTTTGTGGGCTACACACAGTCTGCTAGTTTGTAACTGATCCTCTAACTGTAGCTTATCATGGAAAAATTTGGGCCAGACACGAAAGATGTCACCATCAGAGTTTCTCATTGCAGAGGCATGGAATCGTGGCAGAACATGCAGGCTCCCCAGTCAGCATTCCCACGAATCTCATACCAGTAAGAACGAAGCTCTTTTCATATGAATGGAGCACTCCTTTCCAGGTGCGGCCGTGAGAAACCCACGGTGATGGCATCGTACAAATAATCACTTAACGACTGTCAGTTGTTGTCGCTTGGGAGGATGAAGCCACAGAATTGGGCTGCTAGTGTGTCGTGAGCAGCTAGTTGAGTTGGAGGCTTGTAATTGACTCTGCGTGGATGGTATTGATCAAAGCTTTTCGTTATTGACGGTGTCTCCATCTGCTGTTGGCTGTTTTTAGGGGAAGCCACCCTCGATGACTCAACAACAGATGTCTGCTCTTTCCCGAGAAGGAATATTAGATGCCCTCTTTGTTCTGTTTGAAGAATGCAGTCAGCCTGCTCTGATGAAGATTAAACACGTGGGCAATTTTGTCCGGAAGTGTAAGTTTGGGGAACTTGTTCTTTAAAACCATTCTGACATAGAGAAATCTAGAAGGATGCTGGAGGTTGGATGCTGTGTTGGTAGTTTGTGGTAGTGGGTTAAAAACTCTAGTCTGGGGCTCGAGAGATGGCTTAGCAGTTAAGGCACTTGCCTGTGAAGCCTAAGGACCCATGTTTGATTTCCCAGTACCCATGTAAGCCAGATGCCCAAGGTGGCACATGCATTTGGAGTTTGTTTGTGGTGGCTGGAGGCCCTGGCACGCCCATTCTCTCTCTCAATCTCTTTCTCTTTTTCTCTCAAAACATATAAGTAAATTGGGCTGGAGAGATGGCTTAGCGGTTAAGGTGCCTGCCACCTAAGCCTAAGAACGCCGGTTCCAATCTCCATGTCCCACATTTAGCCAGATGCAGTGATGCAAGGGCGCAATGGCGCACTTAACCACAAGGGGCGCACGCATCTGGATTTCATTTGCAGCGGCTGAAAGGCTGCTGGCGTGCCCATTCTCTATCTGTCTCCCTCTCCCTCTCTGTCTGTCTCTCTCTGTGTCTCTCTCCAAAATAAAAATAAATATAAGAAAACATGTAAGTAAATAAAACATTTAAATTGAATAAGACAGATGCAGGCTCAGGTCAGCCTGGAAGTTGTTCCTAAAAAAAAAAAAAAACATGTAAGTAAATAAAACATTTAAAGTGAATAAGACAGACGCAGGCTCATGTACAAGTTGCTCCTGTTGTAGTTGGGAGTGATGTAAGTAGGGCATATCTTCTGGCTTACGTGGGTACTGGGGAATTGAACCTGGGTCCTTAGGCTTCACAGGTAAGTGCCTTAACTGCTAATCCATCTCTCTAGCCCTATGTAATGTTTTAAATTTTTTAAATAGAGAAGTGGCATGCCAGGGCCTCAGCCTCTGCAATCTAACTCCAGATGATTGTCCCATTAGTGTGCACGTGCAGGCATCACTTTGTATGTCTGGTTTATGTGGGATCTGGAGAGAAATCAAACATGGGTCCTTAGGCTTTGCAGGCAAGCGCCTTAACCACTAAGCCATCTGTCCAGCCCTGTAACTTTTTTTTTTCTTTTTCATTTTGGTTTTTCTAGGTAGGGTCTCACTCTAGCCCAGGCTGACCTGAATTCACTCTGTATTCTCAGGGTGTCCTCAAACTCACGGCCATCCTCCTACCTCTGCCTCCCAAGTGCTGGGATTAAAGGCGTGCGCCACCACGCCGGGCTGTAACTTTTTTTTTTTTTTTAGTGAAGAAAAAGAGATGAAGACAGAAGGACCTAGGGCCTATGAATGTCATAGATCAGCTGACCTTGACCCTGTTCCTGACTTCGACTCCGCATGGTGGGGAAGTTGACTGCTTGGTACCCAGTTTCATATTCTTTTACTCTATTATGAGTGTTTTCCAACCAGTGGTCATTCTACCCTCCAGGGTTTCTTGGTGCAATGTCTAAAGACATTTTTGGTTGTCACAACTAGGGTCAGGCAAGGGTCTCAAGGGTGAGGCAGAGGTGGTGGTAAATGTCCAGTGATGTGTAGGTCGGTCCTCCACTGGGTAGAAGTATCCATTGCACCATGCCAGTGGTGTTACATTTGAGACACTCTGCCTATCACCCTACTCTAAATTGTATCACCTCTCCTGGGCTTGTGGGCTGATTGGACGCAGCTGGTCATTCTTCTGTTCCATTACCCATTGGCCGAATTTGCAGTTGTCTGTAGTTCTCCTGGGCTGGGAATGTTCCAGATGGTTTGTTCAGTGTCTGGAGCTCTGGCTGGAAGGCTGCTGCATGAGTCAGGCTGCCACAGGAAGGGTTGCCCTCAGGAAGGTCTTCCTCTTCCTGTGACTCCATCCTGGAACCACCTGTGATCACAAAGCCACCTTGTGTGTTTCTTTGATTCCTGATCTGCTACAGTTGTCACTGCTCAGCTGGGATGAAAACATCTACAGTCCCCACCCCTATGCAGGTGAAAGACCTGCTCAGTGTGGTTCCTGTCTCTGTGGCCTCTGGCAGCTAGGAGTCAGGAAATTGTAGCCTTTGATGTCCATTTGTAACTAGGCTTTCTTGGGGTATGACATGTGGCTGTTCTCCCTCTATTAACAGCATGTGAATGCTTGTAATAGAGATCATAGGACCTGAAATGCCTAAAATATTTCCCTCCTAGCCCTTTAAGAAAAAGGCTTAGGGGGCTGGAGAAATGGCTTAGCGGTTCAGGCATTTGCCTGTGAAGCCGAAGGATCCCAGTTCGATTCTCCAGGACCCACGTAAGCCAGCTGCATGCATGAGGGGCACATGCATTTGGAGTTCGTGTGCAGTGGCTGGAGGCCCTGGTGTGCCTATTCTCTGTCTGCCTCTCTCCTACCTCTCTCTGCTTGCAAATAAATTAGGTTGGTTAGTTTTACATAGGCCCAGGGAAGATTCTGGCCATTTGTCTGCCAGGAGGTGAAGTACTGTGGTCAGCCACTTCTGAATTCCCAGAGGAGTCAGAGCCTGGTGATGGCTGGCACCGTAGGGAATGGGTCTGTTCAGCTAGATACTGAAGGAGCTGGGGGTGACAAGTAAACAGACTTGATGTATGTCCACTATCAAGACTGTCGTAGTGACTTTTTCTTTTTAATATTTTTGTTTATTTATTTTCAAGCAGAAAGAGACAGAGAAGAGACAAAATAGGCATGCCAGGGCCTCTAGCCGCTGCAAACGAACTGCAGACACATGTACCACCTTGTGCATCTGGATTATGTGGGTACTGGGGAATTGAACCTGGTTCCCTCGGCTTTGCAGGCAAGTGCCTTAACCACTAAGCCATCTCTCCAGCCATTTTTTTTTTTTTTTAGATTTTTAAATTTATTTTATTTTGTTGAGGGAGAGAATGGGCATGCCAGGGCTTTCATCCCCTGCAAACGAACTCCAGACACATGCGCCACCTTGTGCATCTGGCCTACATGGGTCCTGGGGAATTGAACCTGGGTCCTTTGGCTTTGCAGGCAAGCACCTTAACCACTAAGCCATCCTTCCAGCCCCTCATTGTGACTTTTATTATGACAGAATACCTGGCAGGAAAGGGGGATTTATTTTGGCTCATGGTTTGAGAGGATACAGTCCATCATGGTGGGGAAAGCGTGGTGGCAGGAGCTGCAGTAGCTGCTTGTTACATGGTGCTGACCAGGAAACAGAGCATTGTGGCCAGAAGTGGGGCAGTGTTGCAGTCAGCTTTGCATTACTCTCGGGAAACACCTGACCAAGAGCAGCTTGTGGGAGGAAAGGGTTTGTCTTGGCTTTACAGACTCCAGGGGATGCTCCATGATGTCAGGGGAAAACGATGGCATGAACACAGGGTGGACATCACCTGGCCAACATCAATCAGGTAGACAACAGCAGCAGGAGACACTGGCTGTAACACTCATAAGCCCGCCCCTGACAATGCATGGCCTCCAGGAGGCTTTAATTCCCAAAGCGCCACCAGCTGGGGACCTAGCATTCGGAACACATAAGTTTATCGGGGGACACTTGAGTTAAACCACCACAGGCAGGCTGTAATCCTCCTGCTAGGCCCTACTTCCTAAAGGTTGCATTACCTCCCCAAACCATGTCACCAGCTTGAGACCAACACATGACCAATGGGGACCATTTCACATTGAAACCCGAAATGACCTTCAGTATTTCTTGAGGACCTCAGCTGTGAAAAGAGGGGGATGCATCGTGAACTAGGCTGTGAATGAGTTAACACAGACCAGGCTTGTCCTGTGGTCTGGCACAGTGTAGACAGTGACTTTCACGCCAGCAGTAATAACCCTAACCCTCCACAATGATTAGTACATTGCTTATCTTTAACGTGTCCTTGAGGCACTGTTCTGTACCTGTTTGAATACACTTCCACCTTCTTTTGAATATGTAAATTCTCAAGTAGGAAGTGGTAGGGGGAAGAACTTGAAGGACCAGATAAGTTGACTGAGCTATCTAATCCCCTGCCTCTTGATACCCTATGGATGCTTAAAAGCAGTCACTCATCAAGAAGTGTTCAGTAATCATGGGGCTAGCTTTAGTGGAATGTAGACCACCCCCAACCCAGTAGAACTCTCTTCCAGGGAACTGTTTCATAGTTTTGAAGAGGCTTCCTGGTGAGCTCCGTGAAGAGGCCATGATTGAAGTCTGATGATTACTGTAGTATGACCCTCCCTTTCTCCTCCACCCCTTGAATTTCTGTTGTAAGCTTGCCATTCCAAGTAGAGGAGGGGCATCAGCCACTACTGCCACCGTTCTCAGTCTCCCCATAGGAACGGGACTCTTCCTTGGAGGTTGTGAGAGGAAATGGCTTTGCTATTTGAAGTCCTGGGCTTAGCTTAACCATGAGGAAATGTCCTGAGACATGCATTGACAGAGATTTTGTCATTGTATGGCCATCACAGAGTGTGCCTGCACAAACTTAGATGGTATAGGTCAGATACTTTGTATGCATGTGTGTGTGTAGTGTGCACACGTGTGTGTGCAGATGCATGGACTCTGCGTGCATGTGGAGGCCAGGGAAGAATGTCTGCTGTCTTCCTCGGTTGCTCATCTGTGTCTCCTTGAGATAGGGTCTCTTGCTGAGCCCAGAGCTGCCTATTTGATCACACCAACTGACCAGAGAGCCCCAGTGAGTCTCTGATGCCCACAAGACTGGGGTTATAGGTGTGTGTGGGCATGCCAGCTGTTTGCATGGGTGCTGGGGAATCAAAAATCAAACTCAGAGCTGAGAGTGGTGGCGCACGCCTTTAATCCCAGCACTCGGGAGGCAGAGGTAGGAGGATTGCTGTGAGTTCGAGGCCACCCTGAGATGACATATTGAACTCCAGGTCAGCCTGGGCTAGAATGAGACCCTACCTCGGGGGTAAAAAAAAAAAAAGAAAGAAAATAAGAAAGAAAAAAAAATCAAACTTAGGGTAGTTAGGGCTTTCAGGCGCTTATGCTTACACAGCAAGTACTCCTGTAACTGCTGACCCATTTCTTCAGCCCCTAGCTCCTCTATTAAAATATATTCTTTATTTTTGTTTTTGTTTTTATTAATTAATTAATTTTGTTTTTTCTAGGTAGGGTCTCAGTCTAGATCAGGGTGACTTGGAATTCACTCTGTAGTCTCAGGGTGGCCTTGAACTCACAGTGATCCTCCTAACCTCTGCCTCCTGAGATCTCTGCAGCCTGGTGTTCCAATTTTTGTGTGTGTGTGTGTGCTTTGTACTGTGGACATTTGCAAAGAGAACAGCATAGCAAACCCCTGTGTGCCAGTCATCTGGCACCAACATGTTCGTGCTTTTCCATGCATGTTCTAATGTGGCTCTTGTTTAATTTACTTTTTTTAAAAAATATTTTATTCATTTATTTATTTGAGAGAGAGGCAGAGAGAAAGAGAGAGAGAATGGCTGTGCCAGGGCCTCCAGCTACTGAAAGCAAACTCCAGATGCATGCGCTACCTTTGTACATCTGGTTTATGTGGGTCTTGGGGAATCAAACCTGAGTCCTTTGGCTTTGCAGGCAAACACCTTTACCACTAAGCCATCTCTCCAGCCCCTCTTGTTTAGTTTTCTATGAAGGAGATCATGTGGCCATAATATTTGGCCACTCTCTAGCTTTACTCTCTTTCTTAGCAGTATGTTGACTAAACATAATTTATCAAGCACTTAAGTATGTGCCAGGTTCCCTTTTGGTACTGGGCTGCAGGGGTGCGTAGATGGAAAGAAATCTCTGCCTGTGGGAATATATATTCTCTCTCTCTCTCTTTTTTTTTCCCCAAGGTAGGGTCTTGCTGTAGCCCAGGCTGACCTGGAATTTACTATGTAGTCTCAGGGTGGCCTCAAACTCACAGCTATCCTCCTACCTCTGCTTCCCGAGTGCTGGGATTAAAGGCGTGAGCCACCACGCCCGGCTCCTTTTTCTCTTTTTAAAAAGTAAATAGTGAAGGATTTGATTTTAGTATCTCACCCGGTCACCTTAATAACCCTTTGGGCACCAGGTTGGAGATTTGGAATGTTTTCTTGAAATTCTGAGAGTATCCCAGTTTTTTCCTACAAAGCAGTTTGTCTGAAGTGTGTGATTGAGATGCCCGATCATCTCCAGTGTCAGCCCCAGTTATTAAGTTGGCAACATGGTAAGCAACTTTGGGGCCCAAGGCCTGAAAGAATATTAAGAAAGATTGGCCTTGTGTGCAAGCAGCAATGAATTGGGTTCAACCCAGAAAGTTGCAAGGCAAGCACATTGGTGAATTATAATTTGACAACTCAAATCCTCGATGTGAAATAAACCTGGAAAGGGGCTGGGCAGAAAGACAGGGCTGGGCACCGAGCTGTCAGGTGGATGGAAGTATGGTGCACCTTTCTACTTTGAGCCACATTGTGTTCTCTGTGAAGGCATGTTAGGATGATTATTTATTTATTTATTTATTTTGAGTTTTCTAGGTAGGGTCTCACTCTAGTCCAGGCTAACCTGCAATTCACTTTTTTAATATTTTATTTTATTTTTTCAAGGTAGGGTCTCACTCTAACTCAGGCTGACCTGGAATTCACTCTGTAGTCTCAGGGTGGCCTCGAACTCACAGCAATCCTCCTACCTCTGCCTCCCGAGTGCTGGGATTAAAGACATGTGCCACCACGCCCGGCTGTAGTTGCTTTCTTGTTGCTGGAACCTAGCCTGTGGCATGAGCTGAAGGAGGGCAGTTGGAACCCTGAAGAGCGAGTCCCAGGGTTCTGTTTGGTCTTTGGGACTAAGGTGCAGGTTCTTCTCCACCGGCAGGTAGAGCGGAAGAGAGAGAGTCGGGCCAGCTGCTTCTCTCGAGGCTGAGCGGGAAGGCGGGTGTCGGCAGCTCAAAAACCTCCCCAAGACACCGGGGGAAAAAGCCACATTGAGCCGGGAGCCGTGGCTAAGCATGAACTCGGTTTATTGTAATGGGAAGGTGTTTTTTGAGAAAGAGGGTGGGAAAAGGATGAGAGAAAGGTGTAAGGGCCAATATTATTTCACCACGTCAGCAGTAGCTGGGCAGAGGCAGTTTCGGCTTAGGTGCTGAGTCACTCCAAGGACAGGTTGTTAAACTCTAGTCAGGCTCAGGAAGTTCCACTAGGCCTCACAAGCGGGAGTAGGCCAAGGACAGGTAAACTCTGGCTAGGCTCAGAACCACTAGGCCTCACACCGGGGCCTCTTAGGGCCCAACACTAAGGCTGTGCCATTGTTTTAAAACACTCACATATTAAGGCAAGGAAGGTATTACTGTGACAGAGATAGTGCAAGGAATAGTGGGCTAAAAACTGAGCAGAGCACATGTAGCTAGCATGGAATGATCTAGAAGCCAATGCCAAAACTGATTGAAGGGGGGGTGGGGAGTGTGTCATGTTGTGTCACATTATGAACCAGTCGAAGGGCTGCTGAGCATGTCTGACCCAGCACTGCCCTCAGCCACCAGAAGAAGAAAAGCCCGGGTGTGCCCCCTCCATGTTTCCTAAGTCTACAGGATTCAAATTATAGCTACCATGGAAACCGTACTTTGGAATTTCTGGAGACCTTAATTTTAACATATAAAAACACTTGTGCTGATTTTATAATTACCCATGATGGATGGGAAAGCGACTAATCGTCTTTTGACAGTGAAGGAAGACAAAACACTTTGCCCCCTTTTTTTTCTCTTTTTGCAAAGATGCATGTATTTGAAGCACATTTCTTTCTTCTTTCTTTCTTTTTTTTTAACCTGGGTGTAACTCTTCCATCTGCAGATTCCGCTACCATAGCTGAGTTACAGGAGCTCCAGCCTTCCCCAAAGGACTTTGAAGTCCGAAGTCTTGTAGGCTGCGGTCACTTTGCTGAAGTACAGGTGGTCAGAGAGAGAGCGACCGGGGACATCTATGCCATGAAAATCATGAAGAAGAAGGCTTTGTTGGCCCAGGAGCAGGTAGGAACATTTTCACATCAAGCCCTTCCCCTTTCTGAACCTCCTGTTTACTGCAGAGGGTGTAACCTGCTGATTCGCTGTTTAGGATCCAGCAGTGTCTCCTCAGGCTCCACAGTTAATTATGGTTGCACAGATGAAAAGGCCTCTTGTGTTTTTAGCTCTCTCCAACCTGATGTTGATTAATTCTGAAGCCTCAGAATGCCCACCGATTTCTTTGTCTTGATGCTTTCATCGTAATTTTATTTTAGAGCCACGTTGTTGGCCTCTTAACTGATGAATTTAAGATGATCTTTCATGACCGTCAGCTGTGATCCAGGGACTTGCATATTATGGAGTGTATCAGACAGCATCTGCTTTTGTGCATGCTTTAGGCATTACTGTTGTGGGCACATGCATTTGATTTTAAAACAGCCTTGGAAGAACTTAAAATAGTGTTACCTAGCTAGGGAGCTGCTTGTTTGAGAACAGGTTAGGAAATTCTCTTTTTGGTTGTGGTTTTCATTTTTCTTTTCTTTTCTTTTCTTTTCTTTTCTTTTCTTTTCTTTTTCTTTTCCTTCCCTCCCTCCCTCCCTCCTTCCTTCCCTCCCTCTCTCCCTCCCCCTCTCTCTTTCTTTCTTTCTTTCTTTCTTTCTTTCTTTCTTTCTTTCTTTCTTTCTTTCTTTCTAAGAAAGGCTGCTCTCTCTAGACATATCGATTCATTGGCTGTGTTTTCGAGAGACAGCCATCAGCCTTGGAGTTCAGAGAGTAATTTATTAGTTACAGACATTGTAGCGCACATCATGTGTCCAATAATGTACCCAGCTCTGTGGGAAGCCTGCAGAAGGAATTGGAGTTCCATGGCTGTTACTTTCAGGTTTAATAACAACCTCCAAAAGGGGAGGAACAAGGTGCTAATCTGTAAAGCAGGTACTTACCAGTTAAAGCATCACAGAGGGGGAGAGCAATTAGCAAATTCATTAACAGTGATGTCAGGGGAGATGTAGGTGAGCCAAGGACAGTCAGAGAAAGTTCTTCCTGATGACAGGGACTGGAGGTTCTGGGCATAGAAGTGATGGGACTTGTCAGGGAGATGTGTGACCATGGATGACATTCTGGGGATGTGAATACTAGGATGTAATGGAGAGAGAGACTTGAGATTGATTCATTGCGTCACAAGCATTTAGTAATTTAGAACAGACTGAGACATGGGATGAAATGAAGTTATTTAAGTGCCCAAAGGGAGCATTTGGTTCTTTCACTGTAGTGAAATGGGCAAAACATAAAATTTACCATGCAAGCTGGGCATGGTGGTGCACGCCTTTAATCCCAGTACTTAAGAGGTGCAGGCAGGAGGATTGCTGTGCGTTTGAGGCCAGCCTGAGAGTACATAGTGAATTCCAGGACAGCCAGGGCTAGAGTGAGACCCTACCTTCAAAAACTGGGCCTGGGCTGGAAAGATGGCTTACCAGTTAAGGCACTTGTCTACAAAGCCAAAGGACCCAGGTTTGACTCCCCAGGACCCATGTAAGCCAGATTCACCAGGGGGTGCATGCATCTGGAGTTTGTTTGCAGTGGCTGGAGGCCCTGGAGTGCCTATTCACTCTCTCTCTACCTGCTTATTTCTCTCTCTCTCAAATAAATAAATAAAAATAAAAAATATTAAAAAAAACAAAGCTGTGGGCTGGAGAGTGGTTAAGGCGCTTGCCTGCAAAGCCAAAGGACCTTGGTTTGATTCCCCATTGTCCACGTAAACCAGATGCACAAGGTGGCATATGCATCTGGAGTTCGTTTGCAGTGGCTAGAGGCCCTGGTGCACCTATTGTCTCTCTGTCTCTCTGTCTTTCTCTCTTTCTCTCCTTTTTTTTTTCCCGAGGTAGGTCTCACTCTAGTTCAGGCTGACCTGGAATTTGCTATGTAGTCTCAAGGTGGCCTTGAACTCTTGGCAATCCTCCTACCTCTGCCTCCCGAGTGCTGAGATTAAAGGCGTGCGCCACCATGCCTGGCTTCTCTCTCTCTCTTTTTAAAAAATATTTTTATTTATTTATTTATTTGACAAAGAAAGAGGGAGAGAGAGAGAATAGGCATGCCAGGGCCTCCAGCCACTGCAAATGAACTCCAGACACACATGCCCCCTTGTGCATCTGGCTAACATGGGTCTTGGGGAATTGAACTTGGGTCCTTTGGCTTTGCAGGCAAATGCCTTAACCCCTAAGCTATCCCTCCAGTCCTCTGTCTCTCTTTCTCTCCCTCGTTCTCTCAAATTAATAAGTAAAAATAAAGTTTTTTTTTTTTTTAAAAAAAAAAACAACCCGGGCTGGGAGTGGTGGCATACGCCTTTAATCCCAGCACTCGGGAGGCAGAGGGAGGAGGATCACCATGAGTTTGAGGCCACCCTGAGACTACATAGTGAATTCCTGGTCAGCCTGAGCTAGAGTGAGATCCTACCTCGGAAAAACAAAAACAAAAACAAAAACAAAAACAAAAACAAAAAAAACCAACCAAACAAACAAAAAAAAAAAACCTGGGCTGGAGAGATGGTTTACTGGTTAAAATGTTTGCCTGTGAAGCCAAAGGACCCAGGTTTAATTCCTCAGGACCCATATAAGCCAGTTGCACAAAGTGGCACACACATCTGGAGTTTGTTTGCAGTGGCTGAAGGCCCTGGCATACCATTTTCTCTTTCACTGCCTGCCTGCCCGCCCGCCCGCCCTCCCTCCTTCCCTCCCTCCCTCCCTTCCCTCCCTCCTCCCTCCCTTCCTTCCTTCCTTCCTTTTTTTTTTTTTTTTTTTTTGGTTTTCCGAGGTAAGGTCTCACTCTAGCTCAGGCTGACCTGGAATTCACTATGTATTCTCAGGGTGGCCCAAACGCACAGTGATCCTCCTACCTCTGCCTCCCCAGTGCTGGGATTAAAGGCGTGCACTACCACACCCGGCTTTTCTGCCTCTTTCTATCTCTCTCTCTAAAACAACAACAAAACAAAATCACCATGTTAACTATTTTGTGTGTAGACTCAGTGGCATTGAGAGGATCCATTCTTAGAACTTTCTCATCATCTATGTTAGTCAGCTTTCTGTTCCTGAGACAAAGTACCTGAGAGAAATCAACTCAAAAGAGTTATTTGTTTTGGTTCACCATTTCAGAGCCTTCACCCTGTGGTACTGCTGGCTCTATTGCTTTTGGACCTGTGGTGAGGCAGAATAACATGGTGGAGATAAGTTGCTTGTTTTTGGTGGCCAGCAAGCAGAGAATGGGAGAAAAGGAAGGAAAGTGAAAAGGGCGGTGGGGAAGGAGGGAGAGAGAAACAGATGATAGACAAGAAAGAGGAAGGGAAGAGACGGAGCCAGGGAAAATGTTTTTAGAATCATCATGGAGGGCTGGAGAGATGGTTTAGCAGTTAAGGCACTTGCCTGCAAAGCCTAACAACCTGGGTTCGATGCCCTAGGAACCACGTAAGCTAGATGCACAAGGTGGTGTATGCGTCTGGAGTTCATTTGCAGTGGCTAGAGGCCCTGGAGTACCCATTCTGTCTTGTTCTCTCTATTTGTCTCTTTCTCTCTCCCCCTTCTCTCAAATAAATAAGTAAATAGAATCGCCATGGAAACAAATCTCTGATCTTGTCTGTGAGAGATTTTCTAGATTAGATGAAAGGACCCACCCTAACTGGGTGAGAGCCATCCACTGGGAGGTTCACAGACTGTGTAAAAGGAGAAGGCTAGCTGAGCCTTAGATTACTAGAGGCAGAAGGACCCCCCCCCCTCGTCCCCAGTCCATGTGAGGTGTCACCCATGGGCAGGGTTTGTAGACTGGTGTCCAGGCCTTCAGTGACTACAGCAGAGGGTGGACAAAGTGCCCGTCAGAATTCAAGTATGATGTGGCCTCTGTGTTTTGGACCAAAATGTGAGCAACGTGACAGGAAAAATGTGCAGACGCTGCACATAATTTGAAAGACAGGAGGAGTTTGGTCTCAGCCTCCTCCATCTAAGTAAGAGCTCTCTGTCATCAGCACTCGCTGAGCATTTGTCATGTTTGGTCCTTGGGTGGAGGTATTAGATGGAGCCTGGGCTTGTGGCGCTTATATTTTAGGTGGGGCATGTTGCATGCAAAAAGAACGAGCATACTGCACTGCAGTCAAGCCATAGAGATGTTCAAGTCGTTGCACCATGCTCCAGACCAGTGACCAGAAATGACCATGTGGGAAGTGTGGGCCTGGGCTTTTGAAACTCATATTCACACAGTAGGTGAATATAAAAGGCATCTTGGGCCCTTCATGCAAGCAGAGTGAGGATTTGGAATTTAAAAACAGGAGAAGACAGAAACTAGGCCAGGCATGGTGGTGCACGCCTTTAATCCCAACACTGGGGGCGCAGAGGTAGGAGGATCCCTGTGAGTTCAAGGCCAACTGAGGCTACATAGTGAATTCTAGGTTAGCCTGGACTAGAGCAAGATCCTACCACAAAAAAAAAAAAAAAAAAAAAAAAAAAAAAAAAAAAAAAACAAGAAAAATAAAACAAAACAAACAAACCAAAGACAGGAGAAATGAATACAATTGAAAGGAAATGCCCCAGAGGATCTTTAGAAGAAGTAGTGTCCCACAGACAAGGCTCATCATCTAGGGGAGCTGAGCACACTTGCCCAGAGTCCTGTGACAACCAGAAGAGGTCCCCAGAGCCCATTTATTGTAAGGGAATCATCAGGGATCTGGTAGAATCAGTGGTAGTCTGTGAAGGTGGAGCTGTCCAGTTCAGCAGCCTCCCCTAAACCACTTGCATGTGTTAGCCAGAAGGATGAACTCTTCAGGGCTATAAATTATAATTATATACATATATAATATTATAATATAAATGTAATTATATAAATATATAAAATTATAATTATATAAATTACATAAAACTGGTGATAGAGTTAGCCCTGGGATATACAGGGTGATTTTAGGAGCTACATGAGCAAACTAATTAAAAATTAAAAATTTAGGGCCTGGGGGGGCGGCTGGGGAAATGGCTTAGTGGTTAAGGTGTTTGCCTGCGAAGCCCAAGGACCTTGGTTTGATTCCCCAAGACCCATGTAAGCCTGATTCATAAGGGGGCGCATGTGTCTGGAGTTTGTTTGTAATGGCTAGAGGCCCTGGCATGCCCATTCTCTCTCTATCAGCCTCTTCCTCTCTCTCAAATAAATAAATAAAATATTTAAAAAAATAGGGACTAGAGAGATGGCTTAGTGGTTAAGGCACTTGCCTGTGAAGGCTGAGGACCCTGGTTCTATTCCCCAGAACCCATGTAAGACAGATGCATAAGGTGGTGCATCTGGAGATTTTTGCAGTGGCTAGAGGTCCTGATGCACCCACTCTCTCTTTCTCTATCTAAATGCCTCTTTCTCTCTCTCAAATAAAATAAAAAATAAAAAATTTATTTGAGAGAATGAGAGTGAAAGAGCTTGGGTATGCCAGGGCCTCTTGCTATTGCAAATGAACTCTAGATACATGTGCATCTGACTTCGTGTGGGTACTGGGGAACTGAACCTGGGCCAGCAAGCAAAGTGCCTTTAACCAGTAAACCATCTTCCCAGCCCTAAAAAAATTTTTTTTTTTTTTTTTTTTTTTTTTTTTGGCTTTTCGAGGTAGGGTCTCACTTAAGCCCAGGCTGACCTGGATTTCACTGTGTGGTCTCAGGATGGCCTTGAACTCCAGGCGATCGTCCTACCTCTGCCTCCCAAGTGCTGGGATTAAAGGCGTGCTCCACCACACCTGGCTTAAAATCTTTTTATTTAACTTTTCATTGACAACCTCCATACATATTTAAAAACTTTTAATACCTAGAAAATCAAAGCCTACAACTTGCACAGGTTTATTTATTGTTGGAACTAAATGGAAAAGAGATGTATTTAAAATTAAATTTGGGGCTTGAGAGATGGCTTAGCGGTTAAGTGCTTGCCTGTGAAGCCTAAGGACCCCGGTTGAAGACTCGATTCCCCAGGACCCACGTAAGCCAGATGCACAAGGGGGTGCACACATCTGTAGTTTGTTTGTAGTGGCTGGAGGCCCTGGCGTGCCCATTCTCTCTCTCTCCCTGTCTATTTCTGTATCTCTCTCTCAAATAAAAAAAAATTAAATTTATTTACATTTTGAAACAGTTACAAGTTTTAGTTACAAGGGCAGTAAAGTCAGGGATCTTAAGAGAAATTAAATAGAAATGTATACTGTATATGTGTACAGGTATCCTATGTGTATAAGTTACACATGAAGCTAGCCATCAGATACAGTGTAAATAGCATTTTTCTCTTGAACCATGTGCTCTGCGTCTGTAGATTCTGCTTCTATAGAGTCAACTAAATGTAAACTAAAATATTTGGAGGAAGAAAACATTGTAAGCGTAGTGAATGTGAACAGCACTTCTTGCCATTGTATAAAGTACAGCTATTTGCATAGCACTTACATTGTATTAGGTATTATAGGTAACCTCGAGATGATTGAAATAGATAAGAAGGTACATATGTAGGTTTCCTGCAAATATTATATCTTTTGGTTGTCGTTGTTTTCTTTCTTTCTTTCTTTCTTTCTTTCTTTCTTTCTTTCTTTCTTTCTTTCTTTTTTTTTTTTTTTTTTTTTTTTGAAGCTGGGTCTTGCTCTAGCCCAAGCTGCTCAGAATTCACTGTGTAGTCTCAGGGTGGCCTTGACCTCATGGCGATCCTCCTACCTCTGCCTCCTGAGTGCTGGGATTAAAAGCATGCGCCACCACACCCAGTTTAAATACTACATCTATTAAATTTTTTTAATTTTTACTTTTGGGTCTTAAAAAATTTTTATAAAATATTTTATTTTTATTTATTTGACAGAGAGAAAGGGAGAGGGAGAGAGAATGGGCGCACCAGGGCTCCAGCCACTGCAAATGAACTCCAGATGCATGTGCCATCTGGCTATTGTGGGTCTTGGGGAATTGAACCTGGGTCCTTTGACTTTACAGGCAAACACTTTAACTGCTAAGCCATCCCTCCAGCCCTATTTTTGGTTTTTTTGAGGTAGGGTCTTGCTTTAGCCCAAGCTGACCTAGAATTTATTATGTAAATCAGGCTGGCCTCGCACTCACGGTAATCCTCCTACCTCTGCCTCCTGAGTGCTGGGATTAAAGGCGCTATGCCACTATGCCTGGCTTTATTTTTGTTGTTTATTTGAGACAGACAGTGAGGAGAGGGAGAAAGAATGGGCACGCCAGAGCTTCTAGTCACTGCCAACAAACTCCAGATGCATGTACCTCCTTGTGAATTGGCTTTTGTGGGACCTAGAGAATGGAACATGGATCCTTAGGCTTTGCAGGCAAGTGCCTTAACCACTAAGCAATTTCTCTAGCCCTTTTATTTTTGATTTTTTTTTCTGAGGTAAGGTCTCACTCTAGCTCAGGCTGACCTGGAACTTACTATGTAGTCTCAGGGTGGCCTTGAACTCTTGGCCATCCTCTTCCCTCTGCCTAGCGAGTGCTGGGGTTAAGGGCGTGAGCCACCATGCCCAGCTTTTATTTATTTATTTATTTATTTTTATTTTTATTTTGGAGAGAAACACAGAGATATACAGAGAGAGAGGGAGAGGGAGACAGAGATGGGCACGCCAGCAGCCTCTCAGCCGCTGCGAACGAAATCCAGATGCGTGTGCCCCTTGTGGGCAAGTGCGGCATCGCGCCCTTGTGTCACTTTGCATCTGGCCAAACGTGGGACCTGGAGATTGGAACTGATGTTCTTAGGCTTAGCGGGCAGGTGCCTTAACCGCTAAGCCATCTCTCCAGCCCTTTTTTTTTCTTTTTTGATCTTTGAGGTAGGGTCTCACTCTTGCTTAGGGTGACTTGGAATTCACTATGTAGGGTGGTCTTGAACTCATGGCGACCTCCTAGCTCTGCCTCCCAAGTGCTGGGATTAAAGGTGTGCGCCCCCATGCCTGGTCCTGTATTTTGTTTTGTTTTGTTTTGTTTTGTTGTTTTTTCGAGGTAGGGTCTCACTCTAGCTCAGGCTGACCCGGAATTCACTATGTAGTCTCAGGGTGACCTCGAACTCAGCAATTCTCCTACCTCTGCCTCCCGAGTGCTGGGATTAAAGGTGTGTGCCACCACGCCTGGCTCTGTATTTTTTTAAAATTTTTATTTATTATTATTATTATTATTTGGTTTTGCGAGGTAGGGTCACTCTGGTCCAGGCTGACCTGGAATTAACTATGTAGTCTCAGGGTGGTCTCGAACTCTTGGCGATCCTCCTACCTCTGCCTCCCAAGTGCTGGGATTAAAGGCATGCGCCACCACGCCCGGCCAAATTTTTATTTTTTTATGAGAGAGAGAAAGAGAGCAAGAGAACAAGAGTGAAAGAGAGTTGGTGTGTCAGAACCTCCAGCCATTGCAATTGAACTCCAGAGGCATGCGTCACCTGGTGTGTCTTGCTTACGTGGAGAGTTGAACATGGGTCCTTTGGCTTTGCAGGCAAGTGCCCTAACTGCTAAACCATGTCTCCGGTCCCTCTATTACTTTTTTCAAGGTAGAGTCTCACTCTTAACTCAGGCTGACCTGGAACTCACTTTATAGTGCCAGGCTGACCTTGAATTCACAGTGATCCTTCTACCTCAGTCTTCTGAGTGCTGGGATTAAAGGTGAGCACCATGCCCAGCTATTCTCTTTTTTAAAAATATTTATGAGGCCACCCTGAGACTGCACGAAGGACTCCTCCACGGGAAACAAATTTCAGCTACATGCACCACTTTGTACAACTGGCTTTATGTAGGTACTGGTGAATTGAACCCTGGTACCTCAAAGCCTCTGAGATGAACCCAGACCGGGCACAGTTATGGAGGAAGGGATATTAGAAGCAACAGATCCAGGGGAAGTTCCATAATGGCAAGAGAAGCGGCCTGCTCTCCACAGGGCCAAGCAGAGAAGCAAATTTCAGCACACAGAGCAAAACTACACCACTTTGTCAGGAACAACTGGCTTATCTTTACAATGGAATCTCAAACCATCACCACACCTTAAGACTGGCCCCCAGTGACCTTGCCTCTAGCAAGGTGATTTGAACTATAAAATAATAAAACACTGAATATATTGGGGGACATATATTCAAACTACCACACCTGGGTTGCCAGGCGTAGTAAGCAAGCGCCTTTAACAGCTCAGCCACTTCCTCAGTCTGTATTGTGTCTCCTTGGTGCCCTCTGATCTAAATTAATTTCTTTGTTTTTCTCAGATTCTATGACCTGGATTGTTATGATGGTAGCAGGACAGTGATCTTGCAAAACTTAAGACTTGTTGGTGCTGCTGGTACTTAGATTCAGGCTATAGATCTGTTCTGATTCACCCCAACAGGACACAGCTCCCGTCTGTTCCACTGTTGCCTTGTGCATAATGAAGGTGGCGCCTGCCACACTTCTCTGAGGAGCTGCTCCTCTCCCTTCACACTTAAGCATTTTATGGGGAAGAATTTTCTTGTCTCTCTGGCTTTACATGGGTGCTGGGGAATCAAATCCACCTGGGTCCTTAGGCTTTGCAGGCATGCGTCTTAACCACTGAGCCATCTCTCCATCCCGAGGAGGAACTTTCAATTGGTAGGAATAGTTCAATTCTCCAGGTCCCACATAAGCCAGATGCACAAGGTGGTGCATGCATCTGGAGTTCGTTTGCAGTGGCTGAGGCTCTGGCGCACCCATTCTCTCTCTGTCTTTCTCTCCCCCCACCCCTCTCTCTGTGTCTAATAAATAAATAAATAAAAATACATCTTAAAATAAAAAGGAATAACCTGTTCCTTGGAAAACACTCAGTGCATTCATTTGCTTATATCTTGTATTTTCCTGTTTCACTCAGTGAGTTATAATCCTGTGACTTTCCTTTTTTTTTTTTAATTAATTAATTATTTATTTATTTTTAGTTTTTCAAGATAGGGTCTTGCTCTGGCCCAGGCTGACCTGAAATTCACTATGTAGTCTCAGGGTGGCCTCAAACTCATGGTGATCCTCTTATCTCTTCCTCCTGAGTGCTGGGATTAAAGGTGTGTGCCACCACGCCTGGCTGATTTTATATATATATATAAATTGGAAACTTCAGTGTAGGCTGAAAGACAGGACAAAGGGCATTTTCTTTTCACATTCAGTTCTATTACAATTATCTGAAGGATTTTTCCCCCCTGCAGGTTTCATTTTTTGAGGAAGAACGGAACATATTGTCTCGGAGCACAAGCCCTTGGATCCCCCAATTGCAGTATGCGTTTCAGGACAGAAATAACCTTTACCTGGTGAGTTTTCCCTCCCTCCATCCCTGTGGGATGAGCCGGGTGTGCTGATAGCAGAGGCCACACTTGTGGCTTGAACTTGATTCTTGCCGACGTGCTCCGTGGAACCTCTTGTTCATTCAGCCACTTTTCTGACCTCAAGTGTCTCCCTGTTCCTTATTCTAACGATCAATAGCCTACACGCTTTAGAGTCAGCTCACTGACTGTTGGCTACTATGGCTTAATGGGCAGTCACAAAAAGTCATTTATTTATTTATTTATTTATTGGTTTTTTTGAGGTAAGTTCTCACTCTAGCTCAGGCTGACCTGGATTTCACCACGTAGTCTCAGGGTGGCCTTGAACTCATAGTGATCCTCCTACCTCTGCCTCCCGAATGCTGGGATTAAAGGCGTGCACCACCACGCCCGGCTATTTATTGTTTTATTGAAGTAGGGTCTTGCGCATGCCCAGGCTGCCTTGGTGCATGGGTACTTGGAGTCAATGGCAGTTTTATACCCTTCTTTAGTAGCTCCGTGGTGTATTGCTGATGGGGACTTGCAATTGTTTCCGTGTCTGCATTTTCTTCTCCAGTGCATTGGTAACTTTGGAGTAAAATATTTTCAAAAGTATTCATATAAATACTTCAAACAGACTAGGGATTAAGATATGTCAGAGGTCTCGTCTTCTGAAATACCTACATCTTTAAATAACCATAAGTGCTTTTGCTGCTCATTTGACTGCAAAGCCCCAGTTGAATTCAGTGTCTGTAAAGCCTACCCTGAGCTCTCTTAAAGCTATGTGCAGTCTTTATTCTTTCCCTTTCATTTGACTAGTCCCATGTTTTGCTGCCAAACTGACTATGTTTGCAGATGAGGTGATGTCCCAGACTCTGCTGAGGCTGCCCCATGATGTAAAGTCTGTGTACCCCTTTGTCTGTCCAAGGTCTGAAGACCTCCGAATCTAAAAACACATTCTGCAGCAAGATGAGGGGGTCCCTAGTTCAGTATTGGCATTGTGCCTGTTGAACATTTCTAGATCATTGAACCTGTGAAGTTTGGGGAAATTTATATATTCTGGTAAGCTCTTCTGGCAGCTGAGCACTGTTTTATAATGTTAATGCAGTAGAATTGGAGATATTCTTAAGTCAGTGGAAACCAAAACAGAATTCTGCCTCCTGTAAATCCTCCCTGGCCATCTAGTCTCTCCTGGGCCAACAACTCTCCTGTTGAGTCCCAACCTTGGTTTTTCTTTTATTCGTTTTTTTTTGTTTTGTTTTTTGTTTTGGTGTGGTTTTTCAAGGTAGGGTCTCTCTCTAGCCCAGGCTGACCTGGAATTCACTATGTAGTCTCAGGGGGGCTTTGAACTCACGGTGATTCTCCTACCTCTGCCTCCCAAAAGACGTGCGCCACCACACTTGGCTTCTGTTTCCTTTCACCTGCATTTCTGTGCTAACCTCCGGAGTGTACTCCCCACCATCTGTCTTGTCCTCCCCCTAGGTCTTCCATATTCTGTTGCCAGATCATACTGCTGTCAAACCTTTCACAACTCCCTGCTGTCTTCTGGCTCTGGCCCAGGCTCTGCAAGTGCTTGCCCAGGCCTTTCTCACCTGTGATACCTCCAAATGCTGCTGTCACCACGTTCAGTTTCTCCGCTCTCATTTGACATTGATCCTGGACTTCCTGTGGTTCTTTGACCTTGCCTCTGACCTTCCTGCAGGCTGCTCTTTCTTTCTCCATGGGCCTGACCAACGCCTGTTTCTCTCTCTGGGCTTGGGTCATGTGTCGCTTCTAGAAACCCTTCCTGGGCCTTTTGCTTGTGTGATGGGTGCCCCTCTGCTAACCGCTCATAGCACCCTGTGCTTTCCCCATGCTTATGAGTAGGTGTGGGTCTCTCTCACTAGGCTCTTTCCTAGTGGAAGCAAGTGTGTCTCCTGTGCTCCCAGGAGAGTTTGTGAAGTAAATGCCCCAGAAATATTTATTGGAAGAATGTGTGATTAACTTCCTAGAACTCTGATTTACATACAAATTTACATACCGTGGTATCAAAATGATATTATGTTAGCAGTGAGAGTTTCACTCTCTAAACGTAATTCAAGATAAACCCAGGAAGATTTTCAGAGATTGGAGTCGCATGGGGCTGCAGAGATGGATTAGAGCACTTGTCACACAAGCATGAGGACCTGAGATTATCTCCAGCAATCACATAAAAAAACAAACAAACAAACAAACAAACACAACCTGGAAGCCAGGTCACCTTTGAGGAGCTTGTGGGTAGGGTTTTAGTGTTTTTTAAATTTTTTTAATTTTTGGGTTTTTTGAGGTAGGGTCTCACTCTAGCTCAGGCTGACCTGGAATTCACTCTCTAGTCTCAGGGTGACCTCCAACTCATGGCGATCTCCTACCTCCGCTTCCCGAGTGCTGGGATTAAAAGCATGTGCCACCATGCCTGGTGGTTTTGGTGTTTTCTAAAATTTTTATTTTTTTATTTTTCAAGGTAGGGTCTCATTCTAGCCCAGGCTGACCTGGAATTCACTCTGTAGTCTCAGGGTGGCCTTGAGCTCACCATGATCCTCCTACCTCTGCCTCTCAAATGCTGGGATTAAATGTGTGCGCCACCATGCCCGGCTGGGTTTTGGTGTTTTTAACCGTGCGGAGATACGGTTCGAGATTCTCCCGGGACTCAGCATCACGGGCATGTGCTTGTTCATTCCTGGAGTGGCCACTACCTCCAATGGAGGTAAGGAACAAAGAGTTGCCCGTATTAGATATTAGTGGGAGTTGATGGAAAAAGACAGGTGTATCTTTGGAGTCAGTTGTTACTATGCGTCCAAGGGATTGGATAACATTGATTAAGGAAGTGCTTTCTTGATTGATGAAAACAGTGGTCATCTATTCCTGCTGGGAGGCTGTGCAGTATATTTATGTTGCATGCAGTACATTATGTAATATACCTAATAAAAATGAGAAAGAAAACTCAAAAAGAAAAAAGCTTGGGCTGGAGGGATGGCTTAGCAGTTAAGGCACTTGCCTGCAAAGCCGAAGAACCCATGTTTAACTCTCCAGGTCCCATGTAAACCAGATGCACAATGTGACGCAAGGGCAAAAGGTGGCGCATGCGTCTGGAGTTTGATTGCAGTGGCTGGAGGCTCAGTGCACTAATTCACTCTCTCTTGCATTAAAAATGAAAAAGGTCAGTCTGTTGGGCTTGTCTCAAAAAAAAAAAAAAAGCTACTGGAAAGATTGCTTAGCGATTAAGGCACTCGCGCAAGGTTTGATTTCCCCAGGACCCAGGTAAGCCTAAGCCAGATGTACAAGGTGATGCATGCGTCTGGAGTTCGTTTGCAGTGGCAGAAGGCCCTGACACACCCATATTCTCAAACTCTCTCTAGCTTCCTCTTTCTGTCTCCAGTAAAATTAAAATAAAAAGCTAGGGCTAGAGAGATGGCTTAGCAGTTAAGGCACTTGCCTGCGAAGCCTAATGACCCAGGTTTGATTCCTCAGTACCCATGTAAGCCAGATGCACATGGTGGCTAGAGGCCCTGGCATGCCCGTTCTCTCTCTCTGAAATAAATAAGTAAGGAAAAAATTTTTTAAAAATCTAGGTGTGGTTATTCATGCCTGCAATTTCAGTCCTGAGGAAGACAAGACAGGAGAATAGTTGGGGCTCGCTGGTCAGCTTGGACTCACTGAAAAATGGCAGCTTTAGATTCAGCGAGAGACTGTGTTTCGAGGAAACAATGTACAAGAGCAGTATAGGAGGGCACAGGTATTCTGGTTTCTGCACATGTGCACATACACGCCACCCACTCACACATTATAAAAAGAAATTGCTGGGTGTGGTGGCACATGCCATTAGTCCCAGTACTTGGGAGGCAGAGGTAGGAGGATCCCTGTGAGTTTGAGGCCCACCTGGAACTACAGAGTGAGTTCCAGGTCAGCCTAGACTAGAGCAAGACCCTACCTTGAAAAAACAGAAACAAAAACACAGTGTAGGTGGCTTACAGTTTTGGGTGCATATAAAAGGCTGCACACTCCATCGGTACTGTCTGGCTCTATATAACAAGGCTAGCCCATAATTCTGGCAAGTGGCCCTGGAAACAAGGCTAGCCCATAATTCTGGCAAGTGGCCCTGGAAGCAGTACCTTGTTGATCTGGTTCATGAAAAAATCTGTTCCATTCTGTGTAGCAGATGCCTTCATCAGTGTCCTTCTGTGAAGGAGTCAATCTTCACAAAGAAAACTTTGTTTTACAACTCAACCACTTGCAGTAGTGCCTAAATTCTTTGTGTCCCTTCTTTCCTTCCCTCCTTCCCTCCCAGCGAGAGAAAGAGGCAGACAGAGAGAGGGAGAATGGGCATGCCAGGGCTGCCAGCTACTGCAAACAAACTCCAGACACATGCATCACTTTGTGCATCTGGCTTTACGTGGGTACTGGGGAATAGAACCCAGGTCCTTAGGCTTTGCAGGCAAGTGTCTTAACCACTCAGCAATCTCTCCAGCCCTTTTCTGTCATTCTTTGTATTGAAATATTTTCTGCTAAGGATGCTCTTCAGGCTGCCCTAGATCTCAGCTTAAACTTGAACCTATGACTTTCCTTTCTGTCCTGTGATCTGTATTTTCTTCTCTCTGTTCATACCAAATGTCTCCTGTCTTCATACAGGCATTAGCTGTGGTAACAAGGGACACCAACATACAGTTCATGCTTGTGGAGCAGCTCTGTTGTATGGGAGATTTTAGGGACCCAGGTTCCTTCCATCTTGTGGCTCCTTTTTGTTTTGGGATGTTCTCTCTCTCTCTCTCTTTTTTTTTTTTTTTTTTTTTTTTTGGTTTTTCGAGGTAGGGTCTCACTCTGGCCCAGGCTGACCTGGAATTAACTATGTAGTCTCAGGGTGGCCTGGAACTCACGGTGATCCTCCTACCTCTGCCTCCTGAGTGCTGGGATTAAAGGCATGTGCCACCATGCCCAGCTTTTGTTCTCTCTTTTTATTGTTGCTTTTAAATATTTTCTTTATTTGAGAGAGAGAAAGAGACTGAGAGAGAGTGAGCGAGAGAAAATGGGTGTGTCAGGGCCTCTAGCCACTGCAAACAAATTCCAGATGCATGCACCATCTTGTGCATCTGGCTCAAGTGGGTACTGGGGAATTGAACCTGGGTCCTTTGGCTTCTCCAGCAGGCACCTTAACTGCTAAGCCATCATCTCTCTAGCCCTGTTCTCTCTTTTAAAAATTATTTTATTTAGTTGTTTGAAAAAGAGAGTGTGGGCGGGGGAGAGATAGAGAATGGATGCTCCAGGGCCTCCAGCCACTACAAACTCCAGACACATGTGCCACCTTGTGCATCTGGTTTTGCATGGGTACTGGGGAATTGAACCTGGGTCCTTTGGCTTTGCAGGCAAGAGCCTTAACCATTAAGGCATCTCTCCAGCCCCGTTTTCTCTTTTACATGGTTGATAGTGAGTCATTTGTTCCAACTGCAGCAGTTCAGAGCAAATTCCTTCACACAGAATGTTGTAGAACATTTCCTCCCTCGTTTTATTGGCCAGAACTCAGTCTTATGACTGTACATCTACCTGATATGTACTGTCTAGCCACATGGCCTCCATTCAGCTAAAATTCTTTTTTTTTTTTTTTTTAGTTGATTTTGGTTTTTTGAAGTAGGGTTTCACTGTAGCTCAAGCTGACCTGGAATTCACTATGTAGTCTCAGGGTGGCCTCGAACTCATGGTGATCCTCCTACCTCTGCCTCCTGAGTGCTGGGATTAAAGGCATGTGCCACCATGCCCGGCTCAGCTAAAATTCTTACAGTAGTTTCTTTCATTTCCCTACCCAAATACCTGAGATAATACTAGTTAAGCTACAGTTTTGGATCATCAGTCCAGCGTGGTGGGAGGATGGTCTGGAGCAGAGCAGCTCACCTATGGCAGTGAGGAAGCACTGAGAGCAAGCATGAGCTCCTGGCTCTTCTCCTCCCCTTTAATTCCATCTGGGCCTCCAGCCTGGGGGGTGGTCTCCCCCTTAGTTCACCCTCTCTGACAACATCCTCACAGATACACCCAGGGGCCCTGTTACTAACCACAATCCAATCAAGTTCGTTATCAAGATTGGCCATCACGCTGTGGAAAAAGGGAAGCATGGATTTGGGGTCGAGCTAGGGGTTGGGAACAGGCCTCCAGCTCCGTCCTGTATTCCTGATCATCGAGTTAGGCTGCTCTACCCGCAGCGACTGATGACAGAACCCTGGTGTTAGTTGCTGTCTGGGATTAGCTTTCTTTTCTTTTCTTTTCTTTTCTTTTCTTTTCTTTTCTTTTCTTTTCTTTTCTTTTTTTTTCTTTGGTTTCTCAAGGTAGGTTCTCACTCTAGCTCAGGAATTCACTATGTAGTCTCAGGGTGGCCTCGAACTCATGAACTCCTACCTCTGCCTCCCAAGTGCTGGGATTAAAGGCGTGCACCACCACACCCATCGGATTAGCTTTTTATGTTGTCTCAGCTTCAATCTCTACCCTGATGATTCTGTGGGCAGTGTTTCTTCCTGCATAAGAGTGATTTGGAAATCGGCTGTTTCTAGGCACTGACCCCAGGGCCTTTGTGAACACCGGCCCATGTTATCTCTGGGAGTCAGGAGAGAGTTAATGGATGCAACTCCCTTGTTTACTCTAGTGAAATGTGGCAGCTTATGATAGTTTTGACAACGAGACATGTGCTGTTTTGATCTCTTGGCGGAGCTGATCGGAGTTTTCAGGCGTGTGTTCACATGCTGCTGCTTAGGGAGGCAGGGTTTAGAAGCAGCTGCCAGTCAGAAGGGCTGTGCGGAGAACACACGTTCTTGCCTTCCTGCTGTTCCTCGTCTGGCCTCTCCAGAGCCATTGGCCTTTTCAGCTTCAATTTTCTCATCGGCAAACAAGATATTAATTTCTCTTCTTGACCCCAAATCAGTTGCTGAGTGTTACTGCCTTGGGGAGGTTCTCTTTGTAGTGGTTGTTTTGTGTTCTGGTGTTTTGAGGCCGATTTCAAGAGAGAGTGCATTTAGAATTTTGTCCTTCGAGGAGCCATGATGTGATCCCATTGCCATGTTTTACCTGTTCTTCCCCCCGCTGCCCCCCAAGTGTTTTTGATTCAGTGGGTCTGGGGTGAGGTCCTCCAATTTGCATTTCCAACAAGATTCCAGGTGATGCGGCAACAGTCCAGCAGCATCACGTTGACAACGGTTGCCTTTTAGCTGTAGGCCTAATTAGTTTCTGGTTATTGCTTTAGCCTCTCCAGTAACATAACAGTGTGGGCATCTGAAATCTCTTTTCTTGTTCTTCAAGGCCTAGGAATGGCTCCTACGACCCTTCTGTTGCTAGCCTTGGGTATTCCCTCACTCCCTGTTTGTTTCCTTGAAACCAACCCACACCTTTGTACATAGCCCTTCATTAACTAAAGTCCTCAGTCACCTGGTTTGAGTGTGTGTCTGTCTCTTGCCAAGACTCTGCATGATTCAATACTCACTGAGGATCCTTTGAATAGATGGATGAATCTGGCTGGAATTTATATTTTCAGACATAAAGGTCCTCCTCTTCCTGTAGGTCACTCTGCCCTTCTAGAACAATAATTAAGGTCTCTGTTGGGAGTGGGGGTAGTGCATTCTGCTTAGAGGATCCCTCCCTCCCCAGTGCCCAAGATTGGGAGCCCTGGGCAGAGCAGACAGTGATGCCAGTGGTGCTGTCCCCTTTATTCATGACACTTTCAATCATGCTGAGTGTGCAACCACGTCAAGGTGACATTTCGAGAGAGGTGGCTAGCACATATACTTCTGCTGATGGCCCATGCAAATTCGAACAGAGAACTTGTCTTAGCATGTTTTCTAGTGCTATAGCAACATAACCTGGGATAGGGGAATCTGTGAAGACTAGAAGTGTATTTGGCTCATGAGTCTGCAGCCTGGGAAGTCCAAGAGTGTGGCATTGACATCTGCTTGGCATCAGGTGAGGGTTCTCTTGTTGCGTCATAACATGGTGGAGGGTTTCACATGCTGAGTCAGAGTGAGCAAGTAAAGCTGCGTCTTTCCCCCTTCCAAAGGGCACACCTTTAAAAACCATCATTTGGGGATAAATAGTTAACATGTGGCTTTTTTTTTTTTTCTGTAAAAATATTTATTTATATATGAGAGAGAGGCAGAGAGAAAGAGGCAGACAGAGAATGAGTATGGGCACACCAGGGCCTTCTACCACTGCAAACGAACTCCAGATGTACGCTCCTTTGTGTGTCCGGCTTCACATGGGTGCTGGGGAATCAAACTCAGGTGATCAGGTTTTGCAAGCAAGCACCTTTAACCACCGAGATTTTTTTTTCCCCAGTTTTTTGAGGTAGGGTCTCATTCTGGTCAGGCTGACCTGGAATTAACTGTGTAGTCTCAAGGTGGCCTTGAACTCACGGCAGTCCTCCTACCTCTGCCTCCCGAGTACTGGGATTAAAGGCGTGTGTCACCACGCCTGGCCACTGAGCTTTTTTTAAAAAATTATTTATTTATTTGAGAGCAATAGAGAAAGAGGCAGAGAGAGAGACAGAGAGACAGAGAGGGAGGGAGTGAGGGAATGAGAATGGGCACACTAGGGCCTCCAGCCACTGCAAATGAATTCCAGATGCATGAGCCACCTTGTGCATCTGGCTTACGTGGGTCCTGGGGAATCAAACCTCGAACTGGGGTCCTTAGGCTTCACAAGCAAGCACTTAACCGCTAAGCCATTTCTCCAGCCCACCACTGAACTTTTTCTCCAGCCCAACATGTGAATGTCTGGGGACACATTCAAACTGCAGCAGTACTACAGAGTTCTTCAATATTCACGCACCCATATGCATGCATATGCCCACAAACGTACACACTGCACACACATCTGTCCTTCACTTTCACTTCACAATGCACAGAAATTGCTACTGCTGGTCCTGGAGTCTGGATGCAAACACCAACAGAGAAGCATCAGCTCCTTCCAACCCAAACACATGTAAGATTCGCCCTTTAATTAGCATCAGCAGCTGCTGCCATAGAAGGGTCTGTCTCTGTTGGCCTGAAAGTCTCTGCTTAAAAGAGCAAGTCCATTATAGCTGCAAGCCAGGCTCGTCTGTCAACTCCTCGGCTTTCTTTGCCTTCCACAGGATTGCCACATTGTTGAGGGTTATTTCACTGGAAAGCTCTCTCTCCCCTTCGCCTGTCTGCCTGGACTTTGCTTACTGTGTCTTGGTCATGTGGATGACCTGCAGTTGACTGTGTGAAGGACTCCTTAGTCCTTGTAAGGATGCACGGTCATTGTTTTAGTGTTGATGGAATGATTATCTTCCGGCCTATGGTTGTCAGCGATCTTGTCTTGATATACAGAAAGTTTCCATGTGGTCAAGGAAAATAAGGGCTGTAAAGATGGCTCAGTGGTTAAAATGCTTGGCTACAAAGCCTAAGGAACCAAGTTCGATTCCCCAGTACCCACATAGAGCCAGGTGCACAAGGTGGTGCATGTGTCTGGAGTTCATGTGCAGTGACTGGAGGCCCTGGTGCACCCATTCCCTCTCTCTCTCTCTGCCTCTTTCTCGGGAACAGAAGTATTGGCTGTATGAAAGCCACTGGCACTCTGCTATAGGGTTTTTAAAAAAGATTTCTTTTATTTATTTATTAGACACAGAGAGAGGGGGAGAGTGAGAGCGAGTGAGAGAGAGAATGGGTGCGCCAGGGCTTCCAGCCACTGCAAACAAACTTCAGAAGCATGCACCACCATGTGCATCTGGCTTATATGGGACCTGGAGAATCGAACCTGGAGCCTTAGGCTTTGCAGGCATACGTCTTAACTGCTAAGCTATCTCTCCAGCCAGGGTTTTAATTTGATAGGAGTAGGGAGCAATGGTGCTTCGGCAACCTCACCAGTGAGTGTTGGGTTAGCTGCATCAGAATCCTACAAGTAGCTCCTTAAAAAAGCAGTCTTCAGCGGGGTGTGGTGATGTATGCCGGGATGCTCATTACTTAGAAAGCCAAGGGGCAGGAGGATGAGTTTGAGAGTTTAAAGCATGGTGGCAACCTTTAATCCCAGCACACAGGAAGCAGAAGTAGGAGGATTGCTGTGAGATCAAATAGTGAATTCCAGGTTAGCCTGGGCTGGAGAAAGACCCTATCAAAGCAACCCCCAAAAAAAAAAAAAAACCCCAAAAAGCAGCGTCCTTGTGGACTCCTCTGTGGAGCTTGAGCCATGAAATCTGGAGTCAGTCTTTGAGTCCATATTTTTTATTTACTTATTTATTTGCAGGCAGAAAGAGGGAGGGATAGAGAGTATGTGATAATGGGCACACCAGGGTTTCTTGACAGTGCAAACAAACTTCAGATGCATGCATGCGCCACTTTGTGCATCTGGCTTTACATGAGTATTGGGGAATTAAGCCCAGGCTTTGTAAGCAAGTGCCTTTATCCACTGAGCCATCTCTCCAGCTTCTGAATGCACATTTTAAAATATATTTTATTTATTTGCAAGCAGAGAGACAGAAAAAGAGAGATTGGGAGAGGGAGAGAATGGGCACATCAAGGCCTCTAGCTGTTACAAATGCATGTGCCACTGTGTCCATCTGGCTTGATGTGGGTGCTGGGGAATTGAGCCCAGGTCATTAGCTTTTTCAGGCAAGTGCCTTAACCACTGAGCTATTTCTCCAGCCCCAGAATCCACATTTTTTTTTTAAATCAGAGAGAGAGAGAGAGAGAGATATTGAGAGAGAATTGGCGTGCCAGGGGCCTCCAGCCATTGTAATTGAACTCCAGATGTGCGTGCTATCTTGTGCACATGCACCACCTTGTGCTTGCATCACATTGTGCATCTGGCTTATGTGGGACCGAGAGAGTCAAACATGAGTCCTTAGGCTTTCCAGGCAAGCACCTTAACCACTCAGCCATCTCTCCAGTCCTGAATTCACATTTTTAACAAGTTCCTTGAGTGAGAAGATGTTATTTATTCTGTTACACTGACTCCTGTTCTTATAGTCATTATAATGATTATTTCATTTTTTTTAGTTCATTATACTACCAGTTCTATGAAGGCAAGGAGTTTTGACTTTTTTTTTTTTCTTTCATTTTTTGAGGTAGGGTCTCGCTCTGGCCCAGGCTGACCTGGAATTCACTATGTAGTCTCAGGGTGGCCTCAAACTCACAGCAATCATCCTATCTCTGCCTCCCGAGTGCTGGGATTAAAGGCGTGCGCCACCACGCCTGGCTGGCCTGTAGGCTTTGTAAGCAAGTGCCTTTAACCACTGCGTCATCTCCCCAGTCCTTGACTCTTATTCACTGCTGTTTCTCAGTATTTAGAACACTAGCACCTGGTAGGCACTCAAATTTATTTGAGTAAATGTGTCTTATTTTTCAAATGCATTTCTCCCAGGGATCCGTATGGACAGGCAGGCCTAGGAAACTGCTTTTTAGAGAATTGACTGTCTTCTTGAGTAAGAAGCCACATTTTTAGGGGGTGGGCAGATGAGGGTCTCACCAGGTATCTCTGAGCAGTACAAGTCAAGGACAGAGTCACATTTGGACAAAGCCAGAGGGTCTGTATGAACTGGCACAGCTCGGTGGTGGCCTTGTTCTTAATTAGTTCCTAGTGTTCTGCTGATACTTGTCTTTGGGTCACAGAAAGTCTTGAAGATTTTTTTTTTAAGATGGATTTTTTTTTTTTTTAAATGATTTGCAGGCAAATGCCTTAACTGCTAAGCCATCTATCTCTCCAGCCCAAGTCTTAAAGATTTTTTTTTTTTTTTTTTGGTTTTTCGAGGTAGGGTCTCACTCTAGCCCAGGCTGGCTTGGAATTCACTATGTAGTCTCAGAGTGGCCTTGAACTCATGGCAGTCCACTTACCTCTGCCTCCCAAGTGCTGGGATTATAGGCATGTGCCACCACGCCTGGCTTGAAGACTTTCAATCTTTGACCTTTGGTGAATTTGGAGACTTTTGGCTTAGGACAGTCCAACCTACAGTCCAAAAGTGTTTCTGAAGTCCCCCAAATCCTGGTTTTTTATTTTATTTTTTAAAGTTCAACTAGTGTGATATTGATTAAATTCAGGTTGGCTTCATTTTTCAAACTGTTGTCCCATGGGCTTCACGTATCCCAGAGGGAGCACTCGTATATCCTGGAGTATAAGTTTTTAGTTTATGGATTATGTCTTGGGATATTCATTTCAATTCAGCAAAAAGATAGCATCTTGAAGTAATCATATCATTTTTTTCTAGACATTTACTGATGTTTCACAGCTGGGGTTTTTATATATTTTATTTATTTGAGAGGGAGGGAGATAGAAATAGAGGGTCGGGGGGGCGGGGGTAGGAGAGAGAGAGAATGGGCACACCAGGGCATCCAGCCACTGCAAATGAACTGCAGATGCATGCACCACCCTGTGCATCTGGCTTATGTGGGTCCTGGGGAATTGAACCTGTGTTCATTGGCTTTGCAGGCATGTGTCTTAACCACTAAGCAATGTCTCCAGCCCTGCCATGGGGATTTTTAATGTGGTTATCTGTGATTGTGCTGGTTGATTAGTGTCCCTGACCAGAATCCAATGTATTCAGATGCTAATCATTTAAAATGGCTCTTTTGGCCCCATGTTGTAGATAGAGCACATTGGCTAACAGCTGTTGTAATTTCTGTCACTTGTTTTCTCAATCAATCCCAGTTTTTGAAGACATGGGAAGTTGTTTGACCTACAGAAAAGATGAACGTAGGCCACCCTTGGTGGCACTCGCCTGTAATCTCAGCACTCCGGAGGCAGAGGTAGGAGGATTGACCTGAGTTTGAGGACCACCCTGAGGCTCCAGAGTGAATTCCAAGTTAGCCTGGACTAGCGAGAGACCCTTCCTTGAAGCTCCCCCTCCCCCAGAGAAAAGATGGCTCTAGGGCTGGGAGATGACTCAGTGGGCTCAGTGCAAGCATGAGGGCCTGAGTTTGGATCCCCAGAACTGATGGAAACTGTTGGTGTCATGGCTGCTAGACTAACTGAAATGGGGTGCTCTTGCTTCAGTGACAGACCCTGTCTCAAAGTATAAGTGGCAAGTGGAGAAAGACACTTGACATGCCTGTGTGACCACACACACAAACACATACACACATGCCATACATGGATGCTGAATAGAGGTGCCTGTCTTCTGATTAGGAATGAGGAATATGTATGTCTTTGCTTTTTGTTTTGTTTTGTTTTGTTTGTTTGTTTTTTCGAGGTAGGGTCTCACTCTTGCACAGGCTGACCTGGAATTCACTATGCAGTCTCAGGGTGGCCTCGAACTCTCAGTGATCCTCCTACCTCTGCCTCTTGAGTGCTAAAATTAAAGGTGTGCGCCACCATGCCTGGCTCATTGCTTTTTTTTTTTTTTTTTTTTTATTTTAAAAAAAGGTTATTTATTTATTTGAGAGAGAAAGAGTCAGATATATAGAGAGTAGGCGTGCCAGGATCTCTAGCCACTGTAAAGGGACTCCAGATGCATGTGTTACTTTGTGCATCTGGCTTTACATGGGTACTGGGGAATTGAACCTAGGTCCTTTGGTTTTGCCAACAAGCACCTTAACCGCTGTGCTCTCTCTCTCCAGCCCTTTCTTTACTTTTTGTAAATGATGCTTCTGTCTGGACTGTTCTGCTATCCTCACAAATAGGCTCCCCAGAAGTTGTCACAAAGAACCAGATAGTGGTCAGTGTGAGAGCAGTTAGAAGTTGCCAGAGGTTGTTATATTTTTGACTTTCTTAGCCTTAAACTTACAAGCCATTCTGATTTTCACATTTTTAATAGAGCCACGGGAAATTTATAACTGTTAGCACATCGTCATAAATATGCATTGTTCTTATTTTAAGCCATTTGAGTTCTAAAAGTATGAGCGCTTCTGTTATTATCTGAGAATTTCTTTCTGATGTTTAAGACCTTTTTAATGGCAGAATGTATTTAAAGCAGACTTACAAATTAGCATTCACCCACATGCTCAGGGCCTGTGGAGAACCAGGTTGGATGAGTGGGTGAGCTATCAGCAGCCAGGTGGCCCTTGCAGGCTCTTCTAGGGCTGGGGTGAGTAGCTTATGTCTGCTGTGAATTTGGAGGAAATAAATTTGCTCCTTCCAAGTGCTACCTGTCTTGTTTGTGATGCAGTCTGTTCTCAGCAGTTGCGGTACAGATTAAATTGTACTCTTTTGGTGCTGCTGTTCCATGCATGCAAGAAGCCAGGTGAATTCCAGGTAGATTCCTGGATCCAAGGAGCCCTTGGGGAAGATGTATGAGTCCCTCCCTTCCCTAGGGGTGTCTGGCTTGAGGGTGACCTGTGCTGGACAGACTTGCTGGAGTCTTCACTGGACCATCCTGGGGCCCCTGACTTGTCCAGAGTTTTCTTCTGATTTTTCTACTCAAGGCAGAATCTGGAGGATAGCAGTGAGAAATCACATTCCAGATTTTGCTTCTGGAACACAGTGCTTGGTAGATGCATCAGTCATTTTTCTCATCGCTGGACCAAATACGTGACAAGAAGAAACTTCAGGGGCTGGAGAGATGGCTCAGTGGTTATGACGCTTGCCTGCAAAGCCAAAGGATCTGGGTTTGATTCCCCAGTGCCAATATAAAGCCAGATGTACAAGGTGGTACATACCTCTGGAGTTTGTTTGCAGTGGCTAGGGGCTCTGGTATGCCCATATTCATTCATTCATTCTCTCACTCATTTTAAAAAGATTTTTTTTTTTTTACAAGAAGCCACATCAGGGAAGACAGGTTTACTTTGGCTTACAGTGTGAGGGAATACAGCCGGCTGTGGTGGGAAGGCACGCCAGCAGGAGGATGAGGCAGCTGGTCACATTGAATCTGTCCACAGTGAAGAAGCAGAGAGAGGACTGCAGGGATGGCTTAATGGTTAAGGCACTTGTCTGCAAAGCCAAAGGATGCAGGTTTGATTCCCTAACCCCCACTGTTTAGACACTGTTTAACCAGTCTCATGGTATTTGGATGATTTCTGAGTATTTTCCCCCATTATAAACAATGCAGCAGTATGTCTATTATCTATCTTTTTATCTGCAACTGATGTAAGTACCTATAAAATAAACTGTAAGAAGTAGAATTGCTAGGTCAAATGGTATATATTCATAGTTAAATTAAAAAAATATTATTTATTTATTTGCAAGCAGAGAGAGACAGGGTGAAAGAGAAAATGGGCACTCTAGGGCTTCTAGCACTGCAGATGAACTCCAGATGCATGCTGCTCTGTGCATCTGGCTTTACCTGGGCACCAGGGAATAAAACGATGTCATTAGGTTTTGCTAGCAAGCACCTTAACTGCTGAGCCATCTCTCCAGTCCATAGTTAATTATTATTATTATTATTATTATTATTATTATTATTATTATTATTATTGGTTTTTCGAGGAAGAGTCTCACTGTGTACTCTCAGGGTGGCCTTGAACTCACAGCGATCTTCCTACCTCTGCCTCCCAAGTACTGGGATTATAGGCATGCACCACCATGCCTGGCTTCATAGTTAAATTTTTTTTTTTGTGGGAATAAAGGTTTATTTTGGCTTACAGACTTGAGGTAAAGCTCCATAATGGCAAGGGAAAATGATGGCATGAGCAGAGGGTGGACATTACCCCCTGGCCACATAGTTAAATTTTTAATAGAGACTGTCAGCCATCTTCCACAGTGACTTTAAAAGGAAAAGATGGTATCATCTTTATTGCATGCCTTCTCTATCCTGCTGTGTGCTGAGGGGAATGCAGAAAGGATGTTAGAGAGTTTGTTGCCCTCCAGGAATATCCATCTATGCTGCATGTGTGCGTACGTAATCCCAGGGATGTCTGGGTGTCAGCTCGGGTGGGTATGAGAGTAGGTGGATTTAATTCAACTTTTTGAGCTTGTCTTGCAAAACATGCATGACACTTGTGACTGTTCTTTCGTTATGTTGATTCTCTTGGGGAACGGATGTAGTCTCTGTAGGGCAGGGCCCCTCTCCTGTGTCTTACAATACGTCTCACACATCTTCGTTGCTTTGTGGAGACATTGTAATTACATTACGTCAGGTGGTATTTAAGGGTCTAATTGAGGTGTTCCCTTTTTTCTCGGGCGTGTGAAGAATTAATAACTTTGGCATTCTCTGCAGGTCATGGAATATCAGCCTGGAGGGGATTTGCTGTCACTTTTGAATAGATATGAGGACCAATTAGATGAAAATATGATTCAGTTTTACCTAGCTGAGCTGATTTTGGCTGTTCACAGTGTTCACCAGATGGGATATGTACACAGGTAAGTGAGGGTCCATGGTAGCACCCTGAGAATGAATGTAGGTGAATCATGTAGGAGTCCCCACATGGAAATGAGTTGATAAATGACGTCAGGATCAAATACTTCTGCATCAAGGTTTTAACCAGTCTTATGATTCACTCAAAGTTAGCTTTTCAAACTAGCAGACATTACAGTTGCCAGTTCAACAATAAACTTGATGTAGGATTGTAAGTGTTCTCAATTTGCAGGTGAAGTCTGTTCCTAGCTTACAGGTATAGCAGACAGGATCTGGAACCCCCTTTTCATTGGCTCTTTTTTTTTTTTTTTTTTTTTTTTTTTTTGAGGCAAGCCCAACAGACTGGCCATTGTTCTATTTTTGAGGAAGTGAGAGAGAGAAAAAAAAAAACAATCGTCACACCAGGACCTCTAGCCACTGCAGTTGAACTCTAGATGTGTGCGCCACCCTGTGCATGCATGCAGCCTTGCACAGTTTTGTCACTTTGTGCATCTGGCTTACATGGGACCTGGAGAGTTGAACATGGGTTATTAGGCTTCTCAGGTCAGTGTCTTCACCACTAAGCCATCTCTCCAGCCCTCTTTGACTTTTCAAAAAAATTTAAAAAAATTTTTTTTTTTAGTTGAGAGAGAGAGAGAGAGAGAGAGAGAGAGACAGAGAAAGAATGGGTGTGCCAGGTCCTCTAGCACTGCAAACTAACTCCAGACACATGCCACCTTGTGCATCTGGCTTATGTGGGTATTGGGGATTCAAACCTGGGTCGTTGGGCTTCACAGGCAAACACCTTAACCACTAAGCTATTTCTCCAGCCCTCTTTGACTTTGTGTTTGCAGAAGAACTGTCCTTCACATAGGAACCCACACAGATTTTTACATTCGAGATTTGTGTTGACCAGCTTTTCCTTCACTAGATCAAGTGCTTGAGGTAATCCTCTCCCACAGAAAAGGCTTGTTTTGATTCACTGATTTGGGGGTTTCAGTGTTCCGCTGGCCCTGTCACTTTGGGTCTGTGGCATGTCACGGTGGAAGAGCATGGAGGAGCAGCACTGCTCACCGTGTGGCTGGGAAGTGCAACAAGACAGGAGACTGGCTTCCCACAGCCCCCTTGGAGGATATGATGACTTGAATGTGAAATTTTCCTTGAGGGCCTGGTTGCTACCTCATGTGGTTTTGAGAGGGGATTAGATTGTGAGGGCTCTGATTTCACATGGATAGGGTCATAATTTGTGGTGTTATTGGGAGGTGATGGAAAGTAGGCAGTGGGGCCTGGTTAGAAAAAGTACATGGGGGTGGGAGCATGCCTTTGAAGTCCCTGGTCACTTTCTCCATTTCCTGCCCACCATGGGGTGAGCTGCTTTCTCTGTTGAACTGATACCATGATGTTCTGCCTCGCCTCAGGCCCAAAGCAGTAAGAGAAGCCCACCAAAGACTTAAGCCTCTGAAACTTTTCTTATTTATTTGAGACAGAGAGAATGAGAGAGAGAGAGAGAGAGAGAGAGAGAGAGGAGAGAATGGGTGCACTCCAGCCACTGCAAGCGAACTCCAGACATTATGCATCACCATGTGCATCTGGCTTAGGTGGGAACTGGAGAATTGAACCCATGTCCTTAGGCTTCGCAGGCGTGTGCCTCAACTGCTAACGCATCTCTCCAGCCTCAAGCCTTTCTACTCTTACTGTTTCTTTGGTGGTGAAAAGTTGACTCAAACACAAGGCAAGCCCCAGGGACCTGAGGATGACCCACGAGCCCCACTACAGGTCTCACCGTGTCCTGCAAGCTTCTCCCTGGGGCTCAAGCCTGTGACACTTGGGGCTGTGGGAGGCTCCCAGGCATACTGTTGCCTGTACCCATTGGACATCGACATGGGTGTTCTGCAGAGTCCTCAGCTGATCGACTTTCATCACATCCTCACTTGTCTGAGGCTTTCTGTAGACCTCGAATCTTGGGGGAGGGAGTGCAGCGATGGCCCAGGAACTGCAGAATCTGGAAGAAAGATTCAGCCTGCTCATTTGCAAACCTTGACCTTGTTGGCCTTAGTTTTTGTAATGTAAAAATATGGAACATTTTTATTTTGTTATTTTTTGATATTTTATTTATTTATTTGCAAGACAGAGAGACAGAGAATGAGAAATGGGCATGCCAGGGCTGTTAGCCAATGCAAACAAACTACAGATGCATGTGCTTCTCTGTGCATCTGGCTTTTACGTGGGTACTGGGGAATTGAACTCAGGTCATTAGACTTTGTAGGTGTCTTAACTGCTGGGCTATCTCTCCAGCCCATAACATTTTATTTTTTTTAATTTTATTTATTTGAGGAGAGAAAGAGGCAGATAAAGAGAAAGAGGATGGGTGCGCCAGGGCCTCCAGCCACTGTCAACAAATTCCAGACATATGCGCCATCTTGTGCATCTGGCTTATGTGGGTACTGGAGAAATGAACCTGGGTCCTTTGGCTTTGCAGGCAAGTGCCTTAACCACTATGCCATCTCTCCAGCCCAAAATATCATTTTAATAAAACCAATTCATTTGTTTCCTTTTTCTGTTTCAATCTTTCCTTTACTTTAAATTAAAATTGTTTTGCAAAACGTTTGCTAATCATTCAGGCTCATCAGTAGAGCAAGTCTGTGCAGCGGAACACGTAAACTATGATCCTGGGCGGACGTGAGGGCTGAGTTCAGTCGTTGGTTAATTGACGTGGAGAAAACTATACTGACTGGAGGTCCTGATTTGCTTTACAGAGACATCAAGCCCGAGAACATTCTCATCGACAGAACAGGACACATCAAGCTGGTGGATTTTGGGTCGGCTGCTAAAATGAACTCAAATAAGGTAATAATAAATCAGAATACGATAGATGGGTTAACAGGGCTTATAGTCCAAAGCATTCTCTGGTCCTTATACATTTGGGCTATTTTGGGATACAGTGTGAGTGACATTTTGGAGCATCGTCGGCTAGTGTTTAAGGGGAATGGGGTAGGGGTGGGGGCACAGCTATTGCCCTGACAGTGACACCCTTTTGTGAATAATGACCAATAATACCCTGTAAAATATCTTTTTTTTTTTTTGTTTTGTTTTTTCGAGGTAGGGTCTCACTCTAGCTCAGGCTAACCTGGAATTCACTCTGTAATCTCAGGGTGGCCTCGAACTCATGGTGATCCTCCTACCTCTGCCTCCCGAGTGCTGGGACTAAAGGCGTGCGCCAACACGCCCGGCTCCTATAAAATATCTTTAGGAGCATTCTTAAGGCTTTGTTAAAAAGAAGGGAAAAACTGGGATGGTGGTGCATGCCTTTAATCCCAGCACTTGGGAGGCAGAGGCCACCCTGAGACTACATAGTGAATTCCAGGTCAGCCTGGGCTAGAGAGAGAGGAAAATACTTATTTTGTTCCTCCTCCATTTTCCTTGTCTCTTATAGACTGGCTTCTGTTATATTAGCTTGATTTACTTTAAAATAGCTTGATGAAAAGTAGCCTTCTTTTTCTCAAATCCCCTATTTCCTGTGCATCAGAACTGAAACTAATCAGTACAGCTTTTGAACTAAATATCTGTAAGAGTCAAGAACTGATGTTCAAAATGCCATCTGTACATCTTGGACCTTTGGAAAAATTAGTGTCTTTCACTTGATAATTAGGCAGGCAGAAGAGGTGCTCTTGAGATCAAGAGTTGAGAATATTGTACGAGAGATAGCAAAGTAAAAAAAAATAGAGTTAAAAAATCCTCTAATAATGTTGGCTCATATTAAAATATGAGTTTTGAGGTTAGCTACGCAAAAAAGGGTAGGTCTAAGAGAAAAATTGACTTGGGCTTTAAGACTGATTTCATAACTGAGCCATGTGGTGACTTAGACAAATCCTCAGGAACCCGGCCTTTTCTTTTTTCTCTAGGAATTACTGATTCTAGTTAAAATGCAGAGTAAGGGTTAGAGAAGCTGCTCTTGAATTCCCCTGGTCTGAGTGGTAAGTCCTTTACTTCAAGGACGATATGTAAATTACTTTCTCCTTAAATTTCTGGGGAAAGGATGAATATTACTAGGTTGATATTAAGAAAAGGCTTAGCATTGCATTAATTTTCTGCCCTTCTGCATCTCGCAGACCTGAGCACTATCTGAAGTAGTTCACCTACTCTTCAGGCGCTTGGCAAAACAGGCTTTCTGTGTTGTCCACAGCCAACCTCAGTGTTCTTATTTTTTTTTCCAGCTTATGTGTAATTTTATTTAAAATAAAAATATTTTTAAAATTTATTTATTAGAGAGAGAGGAGGAGGAAATGGGCATGTGAACTCCAGGCGTATGTGCCACCTTGTGCATCTGGCTTACATGGGTCCTGTGGAGTTGAAGCAGGATCCTTTGGCTTTGCAGGCAAACACCTTAACTGCTAAGCCATTCCTCTACTCCCTGTATTTTTTTTTTTTTTTTTTTTTTTTTTTCGAGGTAGGGTCTCACTCTAGCCCAGGCTGACCTGGAATTCACTCTGTATTCTCAGGGTGGCCTCGAACTCATGGCGATCCTCCTACCTCTGCCTCCCGAGTGCTGGGATTAAAGGCGTGTGCCACCACGCCTGGCTGTATTTAAATTTTTTAATTGACAATTTTCATATATGCATACAATGTATTTTATTTATTTTTAAAAACTTTTTATATAGTTTTATTTATTTGAGAAAAAGAGGCAGAGAAAGAGAGAGAGCGAGACAGAGAGAGAGAGAGAATGGGTGGGCCAGAGCCTCCAGTCATTGCAAACGAATTCCAGATGCATGTGCCTCCTTGTGCATATAGCTTATGTGGGTTCTGGGGAATCGAACCGAGGTCCTTTTGCTTTCAGGAAGTGCCTTAACCGCCATTCGTTTTGAGGCCACCTTGAGACTACAGAGTGAATTCCAGGTCATCCCGGACTAGAGTGAGATCCTACCTCAAAAACAAAAACAAAAACAAGCCCCCCCCCCAAACAAAACAAAAACCAAACACCCTGCAAAATAGCACACACATCTATAATCCCATCGCACCTAGCAGTGGAGGCTGCGCCAGGAGAATTTAGAAGCTTGCTGGCTAGCTAGATTGTTGTTCCCAGTTGCAAAACAGCAATAACAACAGAGACCTTTTGTCAGAGAAGATAGAGTACTGACACCCACAGGTTGTCCTAGCACCTCCACTTGTGTGCTGTGGCACACACACATCCACACACACACACACACACACACACACACACACACACAATTATAGCGTCCCCTGTCCCCCTAAGTTATGTAACTTCAGAAACACATGTGAAAGCTCAGATACTACATTTAGTGGAATAGAACACAAAGAACAATTAAACAGCCCAAAACTTTATCCCCTAGAATTCAAAGTGACATGAGTAGACAGATGCATTTAGGAATGACCTGCGGCAGAGGTGCAGCCCAGCAGTATAGTTTAGCACTATTGCCTGTCCTGTGTGCTATAGGACATGCTCTCCCCTCCCCTCCCCCCCCTCCCTCCCCTCCCTCCCCCCCCCCCTCCCCTCCCCTCCCCCCTCCTCCTCCCCTCCCCTCCCCTCCCCTCCCCTCCCCTCTGGAGTCCCAGGCTGGCCTGGAACTCCCAGTGATCCTCTTACCTTTGCCTCCCAAGTGCTGGGATTAAAGGTTTACACCACCACACCCAGCAGGATGTGTAGCCTTGTCCTTGACCTCCACTCACTAGGTTTCGTATCTCCCTCCCTACCCAGTATGACAACCAGAAGTGTCTCCAACACTTTCACATGTCTACTGAAGTGGGGGAGGGGGTGGAGTGAAACACTGCAGTAGATTGCGAAGCATCAGGAAGCTAAATAATCATTTGCAGTAAAAAAAAAAACAAACCTACTCAGGAATGTCGATTAAGATCTGCAGTCCCCTGCTGGAGAGATGGCTTAGTGGTTAAGGCGCTTGCCTGTGAAGCCTAAGGACCCATGTTTGACTCTCCAGATCCCACATAAGCCAGATGCACAAAGGTGATGTGTGCGCACCAGGTTGCACGTAAACAAGGTGGCACATGCATCTGGAGTTTGATTGCAGCGGCTGGAGGCCCTGGCATGCCAACTCTCTTCCCCCTCCTCTCGCTCTTACTCTCATAAATAAAAACAAACAGGAAAAAAAAAAAAAAAGATCCATAGTCCCTGCTTGGTGAGGCATTGAGAGTTGAAGGCAAAGCGCTGTCTCTACATCTGGAGTCCCTTGTTCTGTGGAGCCCTTCGTGGTGAGTGAGACAGGGCTACTGTTCATTTCAAGCCTTCATCTCCCAGTGCTTCAAACTGCCTATTTTCAGTTCTAATTGTAGCACCCGTCACTCCAGGCTGGAGCCTCTCAGGTTTATTTGCCGCTCAGAGAGCGGCCTTTGATTACTATGGTCAAGGAGGTTGCCACTCATGCACACACTTGAGAACGTGGCGTCTCTCTTCTCCCTCCCTGTGCTGTTAGAGCAAGAATGTGACAAGTAGGTAAGAACAAATTTCAGCATTGCTTTTTTTTTTTTTTTTTTTGGTTTTTTGAGGTCAGGTCTCACTCTGGCCCAGGCTAACCTGGAATTCACTATTATTCTCAGGGTGGCCTCGAACTCATGGCGATCCTCCTACCTCTGCCTCCCTAGTGCTGGGACTAAAGGTGTGTGTGCCACCACGCCTGTCTTCAGCATTGTTTTAACTGAAAAAGTCCTTTTGTTACACAAGAGGGATAATTTGCAATCCGGATCAAGCTATAAGATTAGAAATACCTTGTCTCATAGTTTTGATTACTTGTGGAGGGCCAAATGTGTTTCTTTTGGATAGGATGTTTTTAGGCCTAAAGTAGATTCTATACTTAAAATTTACCATAAAAATATAATCTGAATTTACTGTGTGCCACCTCCAAATCCATCCATCCTTTTCCTACCACTCCCACATGGGTGTCATATGCTGGATGTTTGTGACTCTTAGATAAATTGAGTTTTTCCCACTGTCAATCAGGATACACCTTTAGAGGTTTTTTTTTTTTTTTTTTTTTTTTTTTTTGGGTCAGCAGGAGCTCGTGCCTAGTGACCTTAAGACCTGCCATGTAGCTTAGGCCACCCACTTCACCTTGTTAGGATCTCTGAAAATGGCAAACAGCAAACAATTCCAACTTGTCTCTTTTGGCTCTCACGCAACCAGTTGTAAACAGAACGTAAATAAGTGTATTCTGTGTATGTAATTACCCTTGTAGCAGTTGGAAACCCATAGGCAACGGTCCTATTTGGATTTATGTAGGAGTGAAAAGATCTGATTTCTTTGGATGGTGGTGCATGCCTTTAATCCCAGCACTTGGGAGGCAGAGGCCACCCTGAGACTACATAGTGAATTCCAGGTCAGCCTGGGCTAGAGAGAGAGAGGAAAATACTTATTTTGTTCCTCCTCCATTTTCCTTGTCTCTTATAGACTGGCTTCTGTTATATTAGCTTGATTTACTTTAAAATAGCTTGATGAAAAGTAGCCTTCTTTTTCTCAAATCCCTATTTCCTGTGCATCAGAACTGAAACTAATCAGTACAGCTTTTGAACTAAATATCTGTAAGAGTCAAGAACTGATGTTCAAAATGCCATCTGTACATCTTGGACCTTTGGAAAAATTAGTGTCTTTCACTTGATAATTAGGCAGGCAGAAGAGGTGCTCTTGAGATCAAGAGTTGAGAATATTGTACGAGAGAGATAGCAAAGTAAAAAAAAAATAGAGTTAAAAAATCCTCTAATAATGTTGGCTCATATTAAAATATGAGTTTTGAGGTTAGCTACGCAAAAAAGGGTAGGTCTAAGAGAAAAATTGACTTGGGCTTTAAGACTGATTTCATAACTGAGCCATGTGGTGACTTAGACAAATCCTCAGGAACCCGGCCTTTTCTTTTTTCTCTAGGAATTACTGATTCTAGTTAAAATGCAGAGTAAGGGTTAGAGAAGCTGCTCTTCGGAATTCCCCTGGTCTGAGTGGTAAGTCCTTTACTTCAAGGACGATATGTAAATTACTTTCTCCTTAAATTTCTGGGGAAAGGATGAATATTACTAGGTTGATATTAAGAAAAGGCTTAGCATTGCATTAATTTTCTGCCCTTCTGCATCTCGCAGACCTGAGCACTATCTGAAGTAGTTCACCTACTCTTCAGGCGCTTGGCAAAACAGGCTTTCTGTGTTGTCCACAGCCAACCTCAGTGTTCTTATTTTTTTTTCCAGCTTATGTGTAATTTTATTTAAAATAAAAATATTTTTAAAATTTATTTATTAGAGAGAGAGGAGGAGGAAATGGGCATGTGAACTCCAGGCGTATGTGCCACCTTGTGCATCTGGCTTACATGGGTCCTGTGGAGTTGAAGCAGGATCCTTTGGCTTTGCAGGCAAACACCTTAACTGCTAAGCCATTCCTCTACTCCCTGTATTTAAATTTTTTTTTTTTTTTTGGTTTTTCGAGGTAGGGTCTCACTCTAGCCCAGGCTGACCTGGAATTCACTCTGTATTCTCAGGGTGGCCTCGAACTCATGGCGATCCTCCTACCTCTGCCTCCCGAGTGCTGGGATTAAAGGCGTGTGCCACCACGCCTGGCTGTATTTAAATTTTTTAATTGACAATTTTCATATATGCATACAATGTATTTTATTTATTTTTAAAAACTTTTTATATAGTTTTATTTATTTGAGAAAAAGAGGCAGAGAAAGAGAGAGAGCGAGACAGAGAGAGAGAGAGAATGGGTGGGCCAGAGCCTCCAGTCATTGCAAACGAATTCCAGATGCATGTGCCTCCTTGTGCATATAGCTTATGTGGGTTCTGGGGAATCGAACCGAGGTCCTTTTGCTTTCAGGAAGTGCCTTAACCGCCATTCGTTTTGAGGCCACCTTGAGACTACAGAGTGAATTCCAGGTCATCCCGGACTAGAGTGAGATCCTACCTCAAAAACAAAAACAAAAACAAGCCCCCCCCCCAAACAAAACAAAAACCAAACACCCTGCAAAATAGCACACACATCTATAATCCCATCGCACCTAGCAGTGGAGGCTGCGCCAGGAGAATTTAGAAGCTTGCTGGCTAGCTAGATTGTTGTTCCCAGTTGCAAAACAGCAATAACAACAGAGACCTTTTGTCAGAGAAGATAGAGTACTGACACCCACAGGTTGTCCTAGCACCTCCACTTGTGTGCTGTGGCGCACACACATCCATACACACACACACACACACACACACACACACACACACACAATTATAGCGTCCCCTGTCCCCCTAAGTTATGTAACTTCAGAAACACATGTGAAAGCTCAGATACTACATTTAGTGGAATAGAACACAAAGAACAATTAAACAGCCCAAAACTTTATCCCCTAGAATTCAAAGTGACATGAGTAGACAGATGCATTTAGGAATGACCTGCGGCAGAGGTGCAGCCCAGCAGTATAGCTTAGCACTATTGCCTGTCCTGTGTGCTATAGGACATGTAGCTCTCCCTCCCCTCCCCCCCTCCCCTCCCCCCCCTCCCCTCCCCTCCCCCTCCCCTCCCCCCCTCCCCCCCCCCTCCTCCCTCCTCCTCTGGAGTCCCAGGCTGGCCTGGAACTCCCAGTGATCCTCTTACCTTTGCCTCCCAAGTGCTGGGATTAAAGGTTTACACCACCACACCCAGCAGGATGTGTAGCCTTGTCCTTGACCTCCACTCACTAGGTTCCGTATCTCCCTCCCTACCCAGTATGACAACCAGAAGTGTCTCCAACACTTTCACATGTCTACTGAAGTGGGGGAGAGGGAGTGGAGTGAAACACTGCAGTAGATTGCGAAGCATCAGGAAGCTAAATAATCATTTGCAGTAAAAAAAAAAACAAACCTACTCAGGAATGTCGATTAAGATCTGCAGTCCCCTGCTGGAGAGATGGCTTAGTGGTTAAGGCGCTTGCCTGTGAAGCCTAAGGACCCATGTTTGACTCTCCAGATCCCACATAAGCCAGATGCACAAAGGTGATGTGTGCGCACCAGGTTGCACGTAAACAAGGTGGCACATGCATCTGGAGTTTGATTGCAGCGGCTGGAGGCCCTGGCATGCCAACTCTCTTCCCCCTCCTCTCGCTCTTACTCTCATAAATAAAAACAAACAGGAAAAAAAAAAAAAAAGATCCATAGTCCCTGCTTGGTGAGGCATTGAGAGTTGAAGGCAAAGCGCTGTCTCTACATCTGGAGTCCCTTGTTCTGTGGAGCCCTTCGTGGTGAGTGAGACAGGGCTACTGTTCATTTCAAGCCTCCATCTCCCAGTGCTTCAAACTGCCTATTTTCAGTTCTAATTGTAGCACCCCGTCACTCCAGGCTGGAGCCTCTCAGGTTTATTTGCCGCTCAGAGAGCGCCTTGATTACTATGGTCAAGGAGGTTGCCACTCAGTGCACACACTTGAGAACGTGGCGTCTCTCTTCTCCCTCCCCTGTGCTGTTAGAGCAAGAATGTGACAAGTAGGTAAGAACAAATTTCAGCATTGCTTTTTTTTTTTTTTTTTTTTTTTTTGAGGTCAGGTCTCACTCTGGCCCAGGCTAACCTGGAATTCACTATTATTCTCAGGGTGGCCTCGAACTCATGGCGATCCTCCTACCTCTGCCTCCCTAGTGCTGGGATTAAAGGTGTGTGTGCCACCACGCCTGTCTTCAGCATTGTTTTAACTGAAAAAGTCCTTTTGTTACACAAGAGGGATAATTTGCAATCCGGATCAAGCTATAAGATTAGAAATACCTTGTCTCATAGTTTTGATTACTTGTGGAGGGCCAAATGTGTTTCTTTTGGATAGGATGTTTTTAGGCCTAAAGTAGATTCTATACTTAAAATTTACCATAAAAATATAATCTGAATTTACTGTGTGCCACCTCCAAATCCATCCATCCTTTTCCCTACCACTCCCACATGGGTGTCATATGCTGGATGTTTGTGACTCTTAGATAAATTGAGTTTTTCCACTGCCCACTGTCAATCAGGATACACCTTTAGAGGTTTTTTTTTTTTTTTTTTTTTTTTTTTTTTTTTGGGTCAGCAGGAGCTCGTGCCTAGTGACCTTAAGACCTGCCATGTAGCTTAGGCCACCCACTTCACCTTGTTAGGATCTCTGAAAATGGCAAACAGCAAACAATTCCAACTTGTCTCTTTTGGCTCTCATGCAACCAGTTGTAAACAGAACGTAAATAAGTGTATTCTGTGTATGTAATTATCCTTGTAGCAGTTGGAAACCCATAGGCAACGGTCCTATTTGGATTTATGTAGGAGTGAAAAGATCTGATTTCTTTTCCACAACATCATGTGAATTTTTTAATTTTTTTATTTTTTTATTTTTGGGGTAGGGTCTCACTCTAGCCCAGGCTGCCCTGGAATTCACTATGTAGTCTCAGGGTGGCCTCGAACTCAAGGCAATCCTCCTATCTCTGCCTCCTGAGTGCTGGGATTAAAGGCGTGTGCCACCATGCCCCCCCCTCTCTTTTTTTTCTTTTTGGTTTTTCGAGGTAGGGTCTTGCTCTGGCCGAAGCTGACCTGGAATTCACTCTGTACTCTCAGGCTGGCCTCAAACTCATGGCAATCCTCCTACCTCTGCCTCCCGAGTGCTGGGATTAAAGGCGTGCGCCACCATGCCTGGCTTTTTTTTTTTTTTTAGTTAGTAAACTGTTTACATTTCCTGACACTTTGCCACTTGACAGTGCCCAGGAGAATAGTAATCAGCGGCAAGTCAGCTCAGGTCTGACGTGGCTGCTGGCATTCCACTTGAGGGTCATTGAGAGCTCACTGTATCCGTTTCATTTATGTGTTTCTAGGTAGATGCCAAACTCCCGATCGGAACTCCAGATTACATGGCCCCTGAGGTGCTTACCGTGATGAACGGGGATGGAAGAGGCTCGTATAGTCTAGACTGCGACTGGTGGTCTGTGGGAGTGGTTGCTTACGAGATCGTTTATGGGAGGACCCCATTCACGGAGGGGACCTCTGCCTGGACCTTCAATAACATCATGAATTTCCAGGTAAAGGGTCATGCGAAATTGAAGTGATATTGAGAAATGCCATCTTATAAATTGTGCAAATGAATTTGTACATGGAAACCAGTATAGTCCACTCTTTGTGCCAAAAGCTGCGATAAACACTTTCTTCACTGTAGGCCATTGAATCTCAGCTGGCAGTAAGGGAAGGCTATGACATTATAGCACTAAAAGAGAAAAACTGCCATTTTGATGTGATTAAATTTTTTTAAATTTATTTTTATTTTTATTTATTTTTGAAGAGAGACACAGAGAGAGACAGACAGAGAGGGAAACAGATAGAGATGGGCATGCCAGCAGTCTCTCAGCTGCTGTGAACGAAATCCAGATGTGTGCGCCCCCTTGTGGGCAAGTGTGGCATTGCGCCCTTGCGTCACTTTGCATCTGGCTAAACATGGGACCTGGAGATTGGAACCGGGTTCTTAGGCTTAGCAGGCAGGTATCTTAACCACTAAGCCATCTCTCCAGCCCGATTAAAAAAATTTTAAATATAATTTATTTATTTTTGAGAGAGAGAGAATGGGCATGTCAGGGCCTTTAACCACTGCAAATGAATTCCAGATGCATGCACCACCATGCGTCCTGGGGAATTGAACCTGGAACCTTTGGCTTTACAGGCAAGTACCTTAACCACTAAGCATCCCTCCAGCCCTTTTTATTTATTTATTTGAGAGAGAAGGAAAGAGAGGAGAGAGAGAGAGAGCGAGAATGTGCATGCCAGGGTCTCCAGCCACTGCCAACAAACTCCAGATGTATGTACCATCTTGTGCATCTGGCTTATGTGGGTACTGAGGAATCAAACTAGGGTCCTTCAGCTTTGCAGGCAAATGCCTTAACTGCTGAGCCATCTCTTCAGCTCCTGATATGATAATGTGATATATATATTTTTTTTTTTTTTTTTGAGGAAGGTTCTCGCTCTAGACCAGGTTGACCTGGAATTCACTATGTAGTCCCAGGGTGGCCTTGAATTCAAGGCAATCTTCCTACCTCTGCCTCCCGAGTGTTGGGATTAAAGGTGCACCATGTCCGGCTAATCTGATGTGTTTTTTTTTTTTTTTTTGAGGTAGTGTCTCACTCTAGCTCAGGCTGACCTGGAATTCACTACATAGTCTCAGGGTGGCCTTGAACTCATGGCGATCCTCCTACCTCTGCCTCCCAAGTGCTGGGATTAAAGGCATGCACCATTACACCTGGCTAATTCTTTTTATTCGTATGTATGCTTTCTTTTTTAAAAAAATTATTTACTTATTTGCAGTCAGAGAGAGAGATAGAAGAGACGCAGACAGTGAGAGAATGGGCATGCCAGGGCCTCTAGCTACTACAAACGAACTCCAGATGCATGTGCCCCTTGTGCATCTGGCTTATATGGGTCCTGGAGACTCAAACTGCAGGCAAACTTCTTAACTTTGTCATTTTGTCCCTGAGGACAAATGTTTTTTGGAGAGAGACTTAACTGCTAGAGACCATTTCTCCAGTCCCTGATGTGACATTTTTATTGATTGTAAAATGCATCTTGATTTCCTGTATGTTAAATGTGCCTGGATGAGTGTTAGAATTAATGAGCTAGTGTTTGTTACCTCAGTTCATCTTTAAACAACCCTGAGAGGTAGGCATTATTATTTTCACAGGTGAAGAAACGAAAGCTTATGAGGGGTTAAGCACTTTAATCAAAATAATACAGGTGGGGGGCTGTAGAGATGGCTTAGCAGTTAAGGCGTTTGCCTGGGAAGCTAAGGACCCAGGTTTGATTCCCCGGTACCCACGTAAACAGATGCACAAGAGGATGCATGCTTCTGGAGTTCATGTGCAGTGTGGCTAGAGGCCCAGGTGCACCCATTCTCTCTGCCTCTTTCTCTCTCTCTAAAAATAAATAAATAAGTTTAAAATTTTTTTTTTTTAAATACAGGCGGGCTGGGGATATGACTCAGTAGGAACTGTGCTTGCTACACACGCATGAAGACCTGAGCTCAATCCTCAGCCCCTGTGTGAAAAGCCAGGTGCAGTCACACATGCCTGTAACTGCAGTGCTGAGTGGGGTGGAGATGGAGGGTCTCTGAGCTCCCTAGTCAGCCAGTCCAACTGAGAAATTGAAGGTCAGGTTCATTGAGAGAGTGTTTCAGGGAGATGCAGGGTTAGGGTGAATGAGGAGAACTTCTGATATCTTCCTCTGGTCACCTTACGCACATGCATGATGGACATGCATCTGCATATGCCACACATGTGCACGCACAACACAAATACTATACATACACCAAAAAGCCCCCACAAATCCAGTCTTACTCTGAACTTCATAGTCTTCTTTTGTTTCGTTTTTTGAGGTAGGGTCTCACTCTAGTCCAGGCTGACCTTGAATTCACTATTCAGTCTCAGGGTGGCCTCGAACTCACAGTGATCCTCCTACCTCTGCCTCCTGAGTGCTGGTATTAAAAGCGTGCGCCACCACGCCTGGCTTTGAACTCTTGATCTCACAGTATGTTTACTGCCTCTTAGTACCAACTATCAATCCATAGTAAAATAGAATATGAAGTACATTGGAATTATAGTAATATATACAAAGTAAAACGATTTTCAAATAAGTGTAGTTTGTACTATATTATATCTGTTTATCTTTTCTTTTTCCTTTCCTTTTCCTTTTTCCCCTTTCTCTCTCTTCTCTTCTCTTCTCTTCTCTTCCCTTCCCTTCTCTTCTCTTCTCTTCTCTTCTCTTCTTCTCTTCTCCTTCCCTGACGTAAGGTCTTGCTGTAGCTCAGGCTGAGCTGGAATTCACTATGTAGTCTCAGACTCACCTCAAAATCACAATGATCTTATTACCTCTGCCTCCCGATTGCTTTTTGATTCATCCCAGAGGTCATCACTATCTGAAAAGAGAAGCTTCTTTAACTACAAGTGAGAGTAGCATTAATATATGGGTGTAAACGTTAGGAGAAATGCTTACAGGGCAGTTTGGTGAGCATAATATATGCATTTAGCCAGACACCAGCAGACATTATTCCCCAAGGGCTCATGACCCATGCTTAGCTTTTTACATGGGTTTCTGAGGAGTTGAACTCAGGTGATCTTAGGCCCTCCTAGTTCCTCATGCTTAAGTGGCAAGTGCTCTTAACTGCTGAGCTCCAGCCCCATGTTTTTTTTTTTTTTAATTTTTATTTAAAAAAATATTTAATCATTTGCAAGCAAAGAGATAGAAAGAGAGAGAGAGAGAGAATATAGGTGTTCCAGGGCTTCAGCCACTGTAAATGAACTCCAGACGCATGTACCATCCTGTGCATCTGGCTTATGTGGGCACTGGGGAATTGAACCTGGGTCCCTAGGCCTCAGGGCAAGTGCCTTAACTGCTAAGTCATCTCTCCAGCTTTTTTTTTTTTTTTTTTTTTTTTTAAATATACAGACATTGTTATGGAGCCTTTTCTTGAGTTGAAATTTCCCCTTATATAACTCTTGGGGCTAATTTATTTACTCCATGACTTCACTCATTCACTAATTCAATTTAGTCTTGAGCAAATTATACCAGGTACTGTTGGGTAGCTGGTTGGCAGTGATGAGCAAGGTGGGCCCCTCTTTTTCTCTCCCCATCATCACTCAGAAACAACAGTATATTGTGCCAGTGCAGAATCCAAGCCCAAGCTGGATGTGGTGACTCAGGCCTGTATCAAGAGTTTAAGGTCAACATCAGCTTCGTAGCGAGTTCTGGGCTGAGAGAGAACAGCGTGATATGTCCAGGGAGCTTTAAATAGCTCATCACTGCTGGATAGCACAGGGAGAGATGGGGAACATGTGAGATTCGATGGGAGAGGGACAAGAGGGCAAGCCAGGAAGGATACTGAACCCCTACAAAGGAACTTGGCCTATTGATGTGAACAGGCCATTTATTTTAGGAACATGCCTTTGGTCTAAAGTTGAGAGGGCACAAATCTTTCTTCTTTAAAAGAAAAGAAAAAGAGAAAAGAACTTGCATATATGAGAAATACCTTCTTCGGAACATAAATTGAATCTCTGCTCAGAAATAAGTATTTTATTTTTCTGGAACAGCGGTTTTTGAAGTTTCCTGATGACCCCAAAGTTAGCAGCGAGTTCCGTGATCTGATTCAAAGTTTGCTGTGTGGCCAAAAGGAGAGACTGAAGTTTGAGGGCCTCTGTTGCCATACTTTCTTCTCTAGAATCGACTGGAATGACATCCGGAATGGTAAGGAGAGCATGGTCATTAAATTTGGGATGGAGATATATATTCGGGGCAATCCAAAGAAGCTGGCACAAATTCCATCAACCAAAGCTTTAATTCTTTACAAGAGTAGAAAGGGGCAATGACATGGCTATCTCTGAGTAATAATTCTGCTTGGAAATCATTTGCGCAGGAGTGGGCCACTTACCACACAACGTGTATATGTGGCCGTTAGAAAATTTCTTGGAAATTAGAGACACAGGTTGGTGGAATTCAAAGGCGGTTCCTTGGTTTGACAGTTTCTTTCCCTGGAGGAAACATGGCTCTTGTTATTTCATTTGCCGATTAGGGAACACTAAACACGGAAATGAGGCAACACGCCCAGGCTGCTCTGCTAATGGCCAAGCCTGCGCGAGAACCATAAACACCTGGCTGTGTTGGAGCATTCATTTGTTCCCCTGCAGTGTTTGCTCACAAGTCTGTAAAATCTGTAATGCCTTCATACAGTGGACCTGGTCACACCTCCCTGTATAATTAGCTAGTGTAACTTGAATCAATTTGTTAAGAACAAAAGGCCTTTATCATCCTCAAAACCCAAAAGCTTGTGTTTTATTTTTCTTCTTACAAACTGGATGAAAATTTTTTGCTTTGTTTTTTAAAACAACCTTTTTTTTTTTAAAAAAATTTTTTTTAGTGTGTTGTTGATTGAATGTGACCCCATGACCCAGCCCAGCGATCAGCCTGGATTAGAAGCCAGCGGGAAAGCAGTTAGTCTGGTTAAGTGTGTTTATTCTTGGTGATGACGGGAGGTGGGGAAGCTGTTTTTAGGTGTCAAAACCAAGCTGCTAATTGGAGCCATGTTGTAATTACAGGTTGAGCCTCCTAACAAAAAAAAAAAAAAAAAAAAAAAAAAAAATCCAAAATGCTTCAAAATGGAAACTTCCTGAGTAGCAACATTGATGCCTCCAAGTGGAAAATTCCACATCTGCCCTCATGAGGGCTTACATTAAAGATATTATACAAAATATCTTCAGGTGATGTGTGTAGGTGTATGCAAGATGGCAATGAGTTTTATGCTTATACTCCCATTTCCCGAGGTATCTCATTATTTCTGGATGCAAACATTCCAAACATTGAGAAAAATCCTGAGATCCAAAACACTTCTAGTTTTAAGCATTTCAGATGAGGGGATGATCAAACAGTAATTATCCTCCTATGCCATAAGCCAGGGTGTGAGAGTGGTGAGGATCCAGTTATTGTTCAGTAGAAAGCCATTTTGATGGCTTCGTTATCTCCTGCTGAAATATTTCTGTAGATTTCATTTCTACCAATCCTTTGTTTCGATGTGTTAGCATTCTGTTGTTGTAATAAAATACCAGAGAAAATCAACTTATATGGAAGAAGGGTTTATTTGGTTCATGGTTTCAGCTGAGGGTCATTTGACTCCCGTTGCTTTGGGCTTGTGCTGGCAATGTGCATCAGAGTGGGAGCGTGTGGCAAGGAGGCCTGTTCACTTGATGGTGGCTGGTAAGGAAAAAGACAGGAATGGATTTGTATCCCAACATCCCCTGTAAGGCACCAGTGACCTAGTTTCCTCATACTTGGCCTTTCTTCCTTTTTTAAAAAATACTTTACTTAGGGGCTGGAGAGATGGCTCAGTGGTTAAGGCACTTGCCTGCAAAGCCAAAGGGCCCAGGTTCGACTCCCCAGGACCCACGTAAGCCAGATGCACAAGGGGGCATATGCATTTCGAGTTTGTTTGCAGTGGCTGGATGCCCTGGCATGCCCATTCTCTCTTTCTCCCTCTCTCTGCCTCTTTCTCTCTCTCAAATAAATAAATAAAAGTAAAAAATATTAAAAAAAAAAACAAAACCCAAACCCTTTACTTAGCCAGGTGTGGTGGTGCACGCCTTTAATCCCAGCACTTGGGAGGCAGAGGTAGGAGGATCACCATGAGTTTGAGGCCACCCTGAGACTACATAGTGAATTCCAGGTCAGCCTGGGCTAGAGTGAGACTCTACCTTGAAAAACAAAACAAAACAAAACAAAACAAAAATGCTTTTATTTATTTGAGAGAAAAAGAGAAAGAGGCAGATAGAGCAAGAGACTGGGCATGCCAGGGCCTTTAGCAAATGAACTCCAGGTGCATGTACCACTTTGTGCATCTGGCTTTACATGAGTACTGAGGAACTGAACCTGTGTCTTTAGGCTTCACAGGCAAATGCCTTAAGTGCTAATCATCGTTCCAGCCTTTTGCTCTACTTCTTAAAAGTTCTACCTGCTCCCAGTAATGCCACAGTCTAGTGACCAGGCTTTCGACACATGGCCTTTGGAGAAGAGACAATTCTGGTAGCTACCCTGGTTGGCTTTTTCTTTTTTTCTAGGTAGAGTCTCATTGTGGCCCAGGCTGACCTGGAATTCACTATGTAATCTCAGTGTGGCCTCAAACTCATGGTGATCCTCCTACAAGTGCTGGGATTAAAGGCATGCGTCACCATACCCGACCCTGGTTGACTTAAAAAAAAACAATTAAAAAAATTTTATTTCTATTTATTTATTAGAGAGAGAGAGAACGCGCGCGTGCGCGAAAGCAGGATGGGGCGGGGGGGGGGGAGAGAACGGGCACGCCAGGGCCTCCAGCCACTGCAAACGAACTCTAGATGTGTGCGACCCCTTGTGCATCTGGCTTATATGGGTCCTGGGGACTTGAACCTGGGTCCATTTGGCTTTGCAGGCAAGTGCCTTAACCATTAAGCCATCTCTCCAGGCATTGGTTGGCTTTTTTGATCAGTAACGTATTTTCAGTGCATTCTTTCTGTCATGCTTTCAGAAAGATGGGGTGGAATGTCCTTTAGACTCTGGGCAAGTACTTAATCTTTTTTTTTTTTTTTTCGTCTTGCCTGTTTATCTTACCTTCTTGAACAAGCAATTCATGTTTTTATGCATGAGCAAGGCATAATGTTATTATGCCTACCAACACATTTCCACTTAGGTAGTAAGTCAAGCAATGGTGGTTGGTTATCCGAGTAACTATATCTTGTGTTTCAGTAAACTTTTCAAAAAATTTATTTATTTATTTGAGAGAAAGAGAAAAATTGAATGGGCATGCTGGGGCCTCTTGCCAATGCAAAGAAACTACAGAGGTATGCGTGACTTTGTGTATCTGGCTTTATGTGGGTCCTGGGGAATTGAACCTGGGCCACCAGGCTTTGCAAGAAAGCACTTTAAACTGCTGAGCCATCTGTTTCAGCAAACTTTGATATTGTTTTATTATATTAGAGTTTTCTCTTGGTATATTTTAGGGACGTTGGTTTTAGGGCACCCCTTCCCCTCAAGGAAAGCTGAGGAAGTTTCTGTTTATATAAAATGACAAAGCATTTGCATATAATCTATATACAACCTCATGTATACTTTAAAGTATTTCTAGATAATTTACATACTAATTGGAGGTCAGTGGTCTACAAATAGTTGTTACATTGTCTAGGGAATATGACATGAACAAGTATCTGTACTTGTTCAGTATAAATGCAGTTTTTTCCCACGCATTAAAAATTTTTTTCTATTTTTATTTATTTATTTGAGAGAGAGAGAGATACAGAAATAGGCAGGTAGAGAGAAGAGAGAGAGAGAGGATGGGCATGCCGGGGCCTCCAGCCACTGCAAATGAACTACAGATGCAGGTGCCCCCTTGTGCATCTGGCTTACGTGGGTCGTGGAGAATCAAGCCTTGAACCTGTGTCTTTAGGCTTCACAGACAAGCGTTTAACCGCTAAGCCATCTCTCCAGCCCCCACGCATTTTTAAGAAACATTTTATTTACTTATTTATTTGAGAGAGACAGACACAGACGCAGAGGAAGATAGAGAATGGCACACTAGAGCCTCCAACCACTGCAAATGAACTCCAGACACATGTGCCAGCCACCTTGTGCATCTGGCTTACATGGGTACTGGGGAATCAAACCTGGGTTCTTAGGCTTCACAGACAAGGGCCTCAACTGCTAAGACATCTTTCCAGTCCCCAAGCATTAAAAAATATATTTACTTATTTGCAAGGAGGGAGGGAGGGAGAGAGGGAGAGGAAGAGAGAATGGGTGTTCCAGGGCCTCTAGCTGCTGTATATGAACTCCAGATGCATGTGCCTCTTTGTGCATCTGGCTTTATGTGGGATCTAGGGAACTGAGCTGGGTTGTTAGGCTTTGCATCTCTCCAGTCTTTTTCAGACATTTTTGATTGACTCTGTAGGTGTGAAACACACAGATATAGAATGTCAACCATGTGTCAGAATCCCTAGATTTTGTTCTAGCCTTTTCTGTTTAGGCTGTTTACATAGACTTGTTGGGTGAACAGGTGTACAGTTTTTTTTTAATAAAACATATGGTGCCTGGGGAGGTATAAGCCTGTGTCAGATGTGACATGTCTGGCAGGAGGGTCTTCTTTCATTTTGTAGTTATTTTCTCTCTCTTTTTTTTTTGGGGGGGTGGTTAGTTTTGAGGTAAGGTCTCATTGTAGCCCAGGCTGACCTGGAATTCACTTTGTAGTCTTAGGATGGCCTCAAACTCACAGCCAACCTCCTACCTCTGCCACCTAAGTGCTGGGATTAAAGGCGTGTGCCACCACACCCTGCTGTATTTATTTTCTCATTGGTTCTGGGGAACTCAGGGCCTTAATGCTAAGCACACACTTTACCACTGAGTTATATTCCTAGCCCAAAAGATTCATCCTTTTTTTTTTCTTTTTCAATTTTTCAAAGTAGGGTCTCACTCCAGCTCAGGCTGACCTGGAACCCACTATGTAGTCTCAGGGTGGCTTCGAACTCATGGTGATCCTCCTATCTCTGCCTCCCAAGTGCTGGGATTAAAGGCGTGAGCCACCATGCCCAGCTCATCCTTTTTTTTAAAAAAATTAATTAATTATTTATTTATTTGGGGGGAGGCGGAATGAGTGGGAGTGCCAGGACCTCCCGCTGCTGCAAACGAACTTTAGGCTCATGTGCCACCTTGTACATCTGGCTTATGTGGGTCCAGGGGAATCAAACTTGGGTCCTTTGGCTTTAACAGCAAGTGCCTTAACTGCTAAGCCATCTCTTCAGCCTAAGATCCATCATTTTGAAGGTTGTCATCCTCTTTGAAATGAGATGACTTTGTGATGGGTCACTATCAACTTAGTCATATTTGCACACAGTCTTTGCATTTGACTCAGCATGCCATTTGTAGATGATCTGCTCAGTGTCCATCATCCTTGACATATTTCTTACCTCCCCCATTGGGTCAGGAAATTTTACTCACTGAGCTAAATCCCATTTCTTAAAAACCTTGATTTTTTACAAATATTTCTATTTTTAAAATATATTTTAAAATTTTAGTTATTTATTTGCAAGGAGAGAGAGAGAAGAGAGACAGAATGGGCACGCCAGGGCTTCTAGCCACTGTAAATGAACTCCAGACACATGTGCCCCTTGTGCATCTGGTTCACGTGGGTCCTGGGGAATCGAACTTGGATCCTTTGGCTTCACAGGCAAATGCCTTAACTACTAAGCCATCTCTCCATACCCCCTTTAATATATATATTTTGTTTTTTCGAGGTAGGGTCTCACTCTGGCCCATGCTGACCTGGAATTCACTATGTAGTCTCAGGGTGGCCTTGAACTCACAGCAATCCTCCTACCTCTGCCTCCCCAGTGCTGGGACTAAAGGCATGTGCTACTATGCCTGGCTTTTAAATAAATATTTTTTAATTTTAAAAGCTTGATGTTTTTATTGACTGCCAATGCCCAGTGTGGTTAGTGGCTTGGAGGACTCACAAAATACAATTACTTAATTTTTTTTCTTAATTTCAGTAAGCTTTTTCTTTTGTACTATTAGATTTATAGAAAAATAAAGGTGCGAGTGTCAGCGTGTACCCTTCACCTAGTTATCAATGATGTTAACGCCTCTTACTTGCAAAAGTAAGTGTTTTGTTTATCAAACCTAAGACAAGCAGTTTTTACAGCACTATCAACTAAACTTCAGACTTACCTGACATTTTGCCAGCTTTCCAGTTTAGGTCTCTCTTCTGTTTCAAAACTCAATCCAGGATACCGTATTGCAGCTAAGGCGCTGGTATTGGTGGGACTAGTCCCCGGTTAGGTTCTTGTAGATCTCAGCTGGGGCTGTGATCGGCATACTGGTCAGGTCCCATCCTGGTGGCCCCCGACTGCACAGAGAAGAGAGATATAGTGTCATTGTCAGGGTCTCCTTGCAGATCTCTCTCCGTTTCCTTGTACGTTTGCAATCAGCACAGGGTTTTGTGAGTGAGAACCTTGCCATCTGAACCGCTTTCTGACTAGGTGTCTCTAACATAAATTATGCCTTTGTCCAGTCCTGTTTTTCATCAACACATGTGGAGTGACTTCTCTTTGATACAGAGCACTCAGGTTTCTCAAGTTCATGGTTGTTGTTTCAATGCCTTGTGATTCCAGACTGTGGAGTATTTCCACTTCCCAAACACCTTGAGATTGCCCCTTGATGAAGGCCACATTAGCTTCTCTGCTGTTTTCACCCCTAATTCTTCTTTTTCTTGTTGTAGCCAATGAAAGGAAGCGCCGCTTAACACAGCAGGTAATAATCTTCGAAAACTCATTATCTCAAGAGGTGGTCCTGGCAGGATATAGAAATGCAATTTAAGAAGGGTCTGGGTGAATTTATGAATGACAGAACTGGGAATGGCCACTGAGAGAAGCTAGGGCTTGCCTTGGCTTTGACCCTGAGGTCTGTCCCTCAGGGTTGTCGTGGGCAGCAGCGTGTGAACCAGGGACATGACCCAGTTCAGTGAAGAGTTACTGCCACTGTCACCAGGCACCCAGTGTTCTGTTATTTCATTGCCAGCCTCATGCAAAGTTGTGTGTTCAAAGGCCTATTATGATCACTATCTAAGGGCTGCTCTCCAGGTTTCAGTAGGGGGCTTCTTAAGCATGCCAGCTGCCCCCTCCCCCAACCCTCTCTGCTCCTCCTCCTGCCGCCAGCTGTGTGATTCCAGAACTTGAGATGCTGAGCAGGATTTTGGTTCTACCTGGCCTGACTTTTCTAGACTTCTAGAAGCCAATCAGAGCTCCACTTTCATGCCTTTTGGGGTCACGCCCACCTTATCTGACATCTAACTGCTGTTGTCAGCAGGGACGTTTTATTGCTTGGTGTCTTCTTGGATCACATCTCGTTAAATGTCTTCCTCCTCCCCACCCCCAGTGGAACCTGCACACCTACACCTTTCATCCAAGACTCCCACATGTCAACGGCGGAAAAAAGTGGACTGTGAGGATTGATTGAATATTTATGGCTAGTGCTCAGGAGAACTCGTATCGTCTGTTATTCCTCATGACATGGGCTTTTTTTTTTTTTTCTTTTGAGTTATCTTTTCAGTATTTCCAACAAGATACATTTCTTGCCAAATGATCTTTATTTTTCAGGGCTTTAGCATTTGTTAGCGGAGCGCACATCTTGTTTTGGTGTGGGAGTGACTCAGTGGTGATCCCATGCTGATGACACATGGAGATATTCCCTTTCCTGATAGGTGTCAATTCTGTTGTTGCTCATTATTTGTTTCCTGGCCCTTGGTGGTCGGTTGTTAGACCTTAGGTGCATAATCTTGTGGTTGTTTGGTAAACCTGAGGGATGGCAGCCTTTGATTTACAGGAGGAATGATTGTGTGTTTACCTAGCCCTTGGTGACTTTCTCTCTCTCTCTCTTTAAATTTATTTTTTGGGGAGGGGATGGGCATGCCAGGGCCTCCAGCTACTGCAGACAAATTCCAGAAGTATGCACCACCATGTACATCTGGTTTACGTGAGTTCTGGGAATCGAACCTGGGTCCTTAGGCTTTTCAGGCAAGTGCCTTAACCTCTAAGCCATCTTCCCAGCTTCTTTCTCTTTTTGTACATTTTTTTTTTTTTTTGATGTAGGGTTTCACTCTAGCCTAGGCTAACCTAGAATTCACTCTGTAGTCTCAGGGTGGCCTCGAACTCAAGACGATCACCCTACCTCTACCCTCCAAGTGCTGGGATTAAAAGCATGTGCCAGGGGGGCTAGAGAGATGGCTTAGCTGTTAAGGTGTTTGCCGGCAAAGCCAAAGGATCCTGGTTTGATTCTCCAGGACCCATGTGAGCCAGATGCACAAGGGGGTTGCATGCATCTGGAGTTCATTTGCAGTGGCTGGAGGCCCTGGCATGCCCATTCTCTCTCTGCCTCTTTCTCTTTCTCAAATAAATAAAATATATTTTAAAAAAGCATGTACCACCACACCCAGCTTTTTGTACATTTTTTATTGAGAACGTTAGTACATGAACACACTATAGTTTGATCATATTCCCACCTCATTATCCTTTTTTGTCCCCCTCCCCCATCTTTATTCCACTGAGGACCCTTCTCTGTTTGGATGTCCCATTCCTTTGTCCT